>JAGFPH010003610.1:68777-106613 GCA_018207615.1 Philaenus spumarius | reverse complement strand
GGGACAAAATTCATAGGAAACTCCCCATAAATGATTTCTTTCATTATCCATGTAAGATAATTGCGCAATTTCTACCCATTCATAAGCCCGAGTAAAATTTGTGAGTTAAATCATTGGAAAGGCAATTGAATTTACTATAATCCTGTTCAAATGTATTTTTGATACAGTTCCCGGAACAAGGAACAAAATATATAGGAAACTCCCATTATTTAATACTAGTTATTACCGGATAAGAAAATTGCCTATAGTAATGCGTCAGTGCTGCTTACGCTTTTCTTCTTCTTAATTTGTATTTCTTCTTTGTTTGTTGTTGTTTATTTCTTGATTTATTTAGTTGTAAAGCAATTAAATGTGAAATATTTATGGAATTTTCATTTTTGTATTATTAAAATGAAACCGTTTGTATAGCCAATCCCAGTCTGCACATACATACTTATCCTAACTTACATACATTTTTTAAAGACTACAAGAAGTGATGAAGTTCTTTGAATTTGTCACAGGCCTCCATATAGTAATGTGCAAATAACAGTTTAATACAATAATATTACGACTTACCGTCACAATAGTCTAATTTTTCTTTTTCTTTCTACGGCCGTTTCGGTTATTCAACCATCCTCAGGATTGCTGGGTAATTCCCGTTGTCAATATTTAAAATACATAAAAAGATATACACATACATAAAACACAACACTCAACACATAACTTTTATTGTGCATCTTTTTCTGTCCCGTGTAGTAGGCCTACTGTCAAGATGCGTACTGTACATTTTGTCTAACCTGTATCGGAGGTAGGTGGGAGGGATTCTTATCTTAACTAGATATTATTGTGTCATAGATTATATTAGAGTAAAATTTTAGTTTCTCGTTCAACAATGAACTAATATCATTTTTAGTCTGTTTATATATTTCAAACTCTTCTAGTGCGTTCATTAATTTCCCCTTTTGACAATGATGCAATATTGTTAATAATTTTTCAATGACGGAATATTTGTGATCGGCCTCAATTAAATGTTCTTTAAATTTCGATTCGACTTTTTCTGGGTTAGCCGACTGTGCCGCTGTTGGAATGTGCTCTTTAAATCGTTTCTTAAAGGACCTGCCTGTTTGTCCTATGTATTTTTTTGTACAATCTGAGCATGACAATTCATAAATACCTGTACTGTCGAATTTGTCATCGTGTCTTTTCTTTATATTTAAGGTGCTTCGTATATTATTTTTTGTTTTATAAGCAATGATATATCCCTGTTTTTTGAATATATTCCCAATAATATGTTCCAAATCTCTGTTATAGTCTAGTACAACGTATTTAACTTTTTCTATGTTTCTTTTGTTTTTATTTTGGTGATTGTATTCTTGTTTTTTATACAATCTGTCAACAATATTTGGGTTGTATCCATTTTTGGCGGCAATGTTTTTTATAATATTTAATTCTTCTTGAAAATCATTATGGTTTAATGGTGTGTTTCTCAATCTGTGAATAAGGCTATTATATGCTGCTAGTTTGTGCGATATCGGATGATTTGAGGTAGCGTGGATGGTTTGATCAGTCTGTGTGGGTTTCCTGTAAATCTTGAACTGGTGTTTTTCATTTAATTTTGTTATTGTTAGGTCGAGATAATTGATGCTATTATTTGTTTCTATTTCAGTTGTGAATTTTAAATTTGGGTGAATATCATTTAAGTATACTGCGAATTTGTTGATTTGTCTTTTTGTGCCCTGGTATAAAACTAATGTATGTCGTCTACATATCTATGGTAATATCCAATATTTTTTAGATGTTTGTTGCTATCAGTAATTATATTATTATTTTCAACATGATTTAGAAATATTTCCGCCATGATGCTTGAGAGTGGGCTTCCCATGACTAAGCCATCGTTTTGGCTGTAATATTCATTATTAAACTGGAAATAATTTTGAGATGAACATATGCTCAGTATATTGTGACGGTAAGTCGTAATATTATTGTAATAAAATCAATAGTCGGAATGGCGAAAACAAATATGTATGAACAGTTTAATGTATTGATTGAAAAAAATCTAACTAATCCATTTAAATGTTTTTATAAATTTTCCCACTGTCTGAAGCACTTTTGTCTCATACATTTTTGCCATAAAAATAACGTGTTAAAATTATAAATCTGTTTTAGGCGGCCATTTCTGTAACTGTGAACAGATTGCCATTTTATTTATGTAGTTTTTCTTAACCAACTGGTCATTTTAAGGGGGGGGGGGGGGGGGGGGGGGGGGGGGGTTCACTTATAATGGATCTGTGTTGTGTATATGTGTAAGGCGTGAATCAGACCATTTGTGTGCAATGTATAGCAATTGAACCAAATGAGCTACAGACTTCGTTTTAGCTTACCCCCCCCCCCCCCCTTTCCACCCCAAAGAATTCAGTAAAAATGTTTTCATCATACCAACGCAATAAACCATTGTTTTCAGTACTATCAGCTGTGATTTAAACCAATCGATTCCCGATAGGCCGGGTAAAACTGTAAAAAGGACTAGGCCGGGTAAGAAGGTTCTAAGATTTGTCACCATAAGCGCTGCTATTCTACTTACAGTATTCCATTATATAATTTTTAAACAGCTGACTTTTTCTAGCAACATAAACAAACGAAACAATAACAAGCCTTTGATGTTGTTAGTTTATTAGCCTGTAGACTATTGTAAAAGTGTAAACATACTTAATAATGGCTGATTTAAATATTAATATTCCTGAATCAATTTTGAAAAGAGCGTCGGAATTATCAATGCAGTTGTTGCCTGACACTTAACGGTTACGATATGAAGATGAATACAATAAATTTAAAAATTGGTGTGAAGACCAAACACTACACACGGGCCAAGTAACTGATAAAACTATGATTGTATACATGTCTGAAAAAGCAAAGGAGATGGAACCAAACGCTTTGTGGAGTTGATTTTCAATGTTAAAAAGTTGTTTGAAAATCAAAGAAAACATTGTTATTTCAAATTACTCTAACACAATTGCATTTCTTTCAATTTGTAAAATTACCCGCTCTTAACCTAATAAATAATTGATTGTTTAAACAAGTTACTTTTATTTGTACTTAATAGCTGGAAACAGTTCAAATATATCAAAAAACTAGCTGACCCGTACGGCGTTGCACGTGAATGTTGGTATTTTCAGTCTTTTTGACGTACCTGTGCGTATCCTACTGTGGTCATGAAAAAAGTCTACGCTATTTAGGAAAGCACTGAAAATTGTATTCCTGTAAACTACTATCTAACATGAAAAAGCTTTAAATATATCGTTTTAATTTATCGTTTTTAATAAGTTTGACTTTCACTTAATTTCATTGACAATGTTGCGAGCACCTACGGCCTTAGAGGAAGCTACGTAACAAATTTCATTCCAATTCGTTCTTATAGGGATTTTTAGTAAATTTGACCCCCTCCCCAAACCACCCTAAAATTTCGAATTTCTTTTAACCCTTTCTTAGCGAGGGTTTAAATTAGCTGGAGGTCGTAGAAAAGAGATTTGAATCACTTTGTAACATCCGCGTTAATTTAGGATGTAACAAACTGGTTCAAATAGAGTTTGTAATTTTAAATGTATAGGCCTAATTAGTATAAGATATATATTGTTTAGTATTTAAATATACAATATACTGTACAGTATATATCAAAATAAAGCTACGAATGTGATATTTTAATAGCATTTAGTTTAATTCAGATGGTTTGTTTAGTTTTCAATAAAATATGTTTAAACTCGTGTATGTTTATGGTTATGCATGGTGTTAAATAATTTGTTTGTTATTATTATTATTGATAGCGAAAATATGTTTTGAAAAGTATTAAAAACTTCATAGTTATGATATATTTTATATAAACAATATTTTAAGCAGCATATCTCTAAGTAGGCCTATATAGATATTTAATAACCAATGTTTGAGTTGAATTATAATTCTGTAAGCATTTTTATTTGTGTTTGTTTATAGTTTTTCAATCTAACCTTAAAAAGCTGTTGGTTTTGAAGCGTATTAAAGTGATTATAAATTTGCTAAGTAATGTTGCTATGGTAATACATGTAAACAAACATAAGCTTTTTATACGAACAGCTGTTTTTGTGAGCTATGGTTTTGAGTTCATACAATAAATGCTGTTCAGTTTCTTCCAAATTTGAAACTTTTTCGGGAAACTTTTCAAACTTTTCTTTACGTATAAACCTTCTATGAACTACTACAAACATTTTAAGACCAAAAATAGCCAAATCGGTCCAGCCGTTCTCTAGTTTTAGCGGGACTAACGAACGGCAATTCATTTTTATATATATAGATAACAAGTTAAGAGAGGGCGTAGGCCCAAGTTTATTTTTAGCCACCCTGTATATTTGATAAAAGGTGGTATGATGAAAAGTACTGTTCATAACTCGTCCGAAAGTGCTATTATATATACCGGTGCTTGATCAAATTAAAGTACTCGGCTTCGCCTCGTACTTGAAACTCAATCGTGCACCGGTAACGGCCACTTTCCGGACTTGTGACGAAATATACTATTTCAAATCTCAAAAGTGCTTTTTTGGGGCGTAGGGGTCGTTTTTGGAAAATTTTCAAATATAAAGGTAGGTCGAGTGGTAGCTCAGTTTAAAGGTCTCTGTTCACTGAGCATTTTGTAAAAAAAGTTTTAACTTCTTATTGCGTATGTACAGGGTGTTCCAAACGTCCAAAAAGTAGTGTTTTGTATACATGGAAGTGTGAGTACTCCAAGCCTCCCAAGAGCACTTTTATATGTTTCAGTCCTGCTGTTAGCCGAATTGCCTATTTCTCCAGGACAAAAAGTCTTTGCATATTCTTGAGTTTCCCCACAGAAGAATTCCATAGTTCAGACGTGGATGTATGAGCAGTCAAAAGATTAAACAAACCACAGTATGATTTTAAATTTCTTAGTGTAAACCCCCTGAACTAATTTTAGCACTAATACCGTTAATTTGGCCATTCCAGGTCAACTTACTATCTATAATAAGACCCAAGAACTTGACTGAATTTACTTTTTCAAGCAAATTGTCACCCAACCTGTCACTTGTTGTCTGATGTGTTTTATATTAAAATACATGTACTCTGTCTTGGCTGTATTTACTGTCAAATTATTCTCTTCAAAGTATTGACCTGTTGCATTGACTTGTAAAAAATCCTTACGCTCCAAATTTTCGACTGAATTTGCTCTCATACTCAAAGTTGTGTCATCGGCAAACTGAAATAGGCTATCCATATATTATATTGATGATGGCAAATCATTGATATAAATTAAAAACAACAAATTGAAATTGTTGTCCATCGTGAACTACGAAAAATTGTTATTTGCAGTTTTTCAATGCGAAGAACTACAAAAACTGTTCATCTTATCAACATATAATAAACGGTACCAGACAACTGCCACATACTTTCTCCCAGTTGAAACTTTATACCTTCCCAAGAGTAGCATAGGAGATGGTTATTTAAAATTGCAAAAGTAGGAAAATGTTACTATGGAAATTATTAGATGCATGTAACACACATCCATATTATATTATTATACTAGCTAGCCCAATCCGTCTTTGCACGGATAGACAAGTCACAGTTAAATGTATATTAACAAGAAATATATTATATCAATGAATATAAATTACACAATGTATTTCTTATGGGGAGTTCTAGTAACTTTCACCCCCCCCCCAAACCACCCCTAAAATTTAGATTTTTTTAAAACACTTTCTTAGAGAGCACCTATGACCCTAGAGGAAGTTACATACCAAATTTCATTTCAATCCGTTCGGTGGTTTTGGAGAAATCGTGATTTAGTAACTTTGACCCCTCCCCCAAACCCTACCTAAGATTTCAAATTTTTTGAAACCATTTCTTATCAACACCTACGGCCCTAGAGGAAGCTACATTCCAAATTTTATTCCAATCCGTTCAATAGTTTTAGAGAAATCGTGATTTAGTAACTTTGACCCCTCAAACCCCCCTAAAGTTTCGAATTTTTTGAAAACCTTTCATAGTGAGCACCTATGACTCTAGAGTAAGCTACATACCAAATTTCGCTCTAATCCGTTCAGTAGTTTTAGAGAAATCGTGATTTAGTAACATTAACCCCCCCCAAACTCCCCTAAAATTTCAAATTTTTTGAAAACCGTTCTTAGTGAGCACCTATGGCCCTAGAGGAAGCTACATACCAAATTTCGTTCCAATCCGTTCAGTAGTTTTTGAGAATTTTGCAAAACGACCCCCTTTTTGGCCAAAAATTCAGTTATTATTATTATTACCTAAACGAGAATTTTTAGAAAGATGCGGTTTTTTGCATATGGTAGGGTACATTAAGGGCTACAAATAAGGCAAATTTTATCAAAATCGTTAGAGCCGTTTTTGAGAAATTTAGATTTTTCTCGTTTTTTGGAAATTTTTTTGGGGTAAAACCCCTTAAAAATCAAAAATTTGAAAAAATTAAAAAAACGCCTGGAGATATTCCAGAACTACACCTACATACCAAATTTCATCAAAATCGGACCTTTGGTATGGTCTCCACCTCTGTACACATCCTTATAGACACACAGACACACGGACAGACATCATAAAAAAAACACTTTTTTGGGATCAGTGAGCACCAAAACAAAAAATTGCACTAAAAATATTTTTGGGTTCAGGCAGCACCAACACAGATAATTCCACTAAACATTTTTTGGGGGTTCTGGGAGCACCAAAACAGATAATTCCACTAAAAATTCAAATTCGAAAATTTGGACGAAAACAATACTTTTCCCATATACTACGTATAGGGTGGTTGTGTTTAGATTTAAATAATTTCCTGGAACCCTTTTCGTATTATTGGTATTTTATTTGGACAAATTCTGAATAGAATAAACAGATATGTCACTGCATATCTGTAACAGGTTAAACAGTTTTTGGTACAACTTTTTAGGATCCAGCTGTTTCTCGTTACCTGAACATCTGTGCTGAGGAAGCTTCTAAGATGAGAAGTGTTGCATCCTTTCTTGCGGGAATGAGAAATTCTGATGCCACCACCTCTGGACAGGGATCATTGAAGAGTCGTAAGTAGATCCAAACATTCGTTACTTAGTTAAGAAAAGTGTGTTTATTCTATATACACTCATGGGTTACAATGTAAACAGATTTTACAAGGGATATCCAGGAAGAAAATTTGCTGAGCTTTTACAAAAAAAAAAATAAATAAATAATTCGATCACACAGATGTACCGCTGACGTAAGTTTAGTGAATTTCCAAAATTAAATTTATACGTTTCGACCTTGCGGCCTTTGATTATGGACCGCTTCGCTTCGCCCGCAGAGTACAAACTCGGATCAACCGTCAACTTGATCAACTCAATCAAACCCGTCAGTCTAGGATCAAACGATGCCTCCACGATAAAAATCCCCCCACATGGATTTGAACCGTATACTAGTATGGTATTTTATGTTTTGATCAATTTTGAGGGAACCAAGCGAGCTATAAGGTTGTGTAAAAAAACAAAATGTGCAGAATAATATCCTACATTTATGGTTTTAGGTAAAACCCTAAAAAAGGTCCATTCTAGTATGAAAGATATAAAAAAATAGTTACTTTTGGTCAAAAACATGCTTCCAATCGTTGGATATATTTGATTATCGAACCTCATCCGAGCGACTTAAACAACCAACGTTTGTACCAAATCGGACTTTAAATGCAGCCGTTGGAGTGCAAACATTTTTATACATACATATGTATATATATATATATATATATAATTTTTAATAGCACCTCAACAGGTGTTCTGGGGACTATGATTGGTGCTCATTTACTACTCCTGGTCTTAAGGGTCACTGCATAGCTCATCTTTCCTACGGAAATTCGCTAAAAAGCATACAATAAAATTTGTTTTTTATTTTGAAGTATATATCTTGTGTCAAAAATAAATTGCTGAAATATGTTTTTTTAATATTTGTTCATGACGTTTTAGAATGTCATTACTATTTATGTGCAGTTTTCCATACTCTATGTTATACAGTAGAACCCCTCTTAACCGGCCTCAGATCAACTGGTCCTCGGATTAACCGGCCTATCCGATGGAACAACAGATTTTTTTCTCTTACAGATTATACTACTTTAACTGTCAGAAGTCTCAAACATTCATTGTTTCATGGAAATTTCCCGGAAAATAAAGCTGGATGACGCAAGTTTAGGTGTGCAATGTGTATTGTGTTAGTGTTGTGGCAGGCAGAACAGGGGAGAGGGAGCGTGAGTTTAATTCCCCTCATGCTTCCGCGGCAACTGTATTTTTTCTTAGAATCAATCGACAAAGCGGCATCCTTTGTTTCTTTTTCTTCGTCTGTCGGAACCTTTACTGAATTTCGTGGGAGCAAAATGCGTAATATTTGTAACATATTGAGTAATGTGTTGAGCAGCAAAAAGATTAAACGGCATTAGACGTGATGAACATACGAAATTGGAGTGACTTAGCTTTAAAAAATCTTTGAACGTTAAAGAACAGAAAGAAATACGGTAACTGATGTTTTTAAACAATGATACAGTACATGTAAATTCATTTTTCAAAGTTTAAAATGTTTAATATGTTGGTGTTTGTTTATGTATGTAATAGCTGACCCGTACGGCGTTGCCCGTGGTGGTTGGTATTTTCAGTCTTTTTAACATAATTGTATTCTTTTTTAGTGTTCAGTCAGTGAGTGGTATTTGGCTTTTATATACATAGATCTTAAATAATAAAAGCACTATTGTCATAATAATAAAAGATCTGAAATTATGATTTTAGTAACTTTGATCCCCCCAAACCCCTCCTAAATTTTCGAAATTTTTCAAACCCTTTCTTAGTGAGCACCTAGGGCCCTAGAGGAAGCTACATACCAAATTTCATTCCAATTCGTTGGGTAGTTTTGAAGAAATCGTGATTTAATAACTTTGATCTAAAAACCCCCCTAAAATTTCAAATTTTTTCAAACTTTTTCTTAGTAAGCACCTATGGCCCTAGAGGAAGGTACATACAAAATTTCATTTCAATCAATTCGGTAGTTTTGAAGAAGTCTTTTTTTAATAACTTTGATCCCCCCAAACCCCCCGCCTAAATTTTCGAATTTTTTCAAACCCTTTCTTAGTGAGCACCTTTGGCCCTAGAGGAAGCTACGTACCAAATTTCATTCCAATCCGTTCGGTAGTTTTGAAGAAGTCGTTTTTTAATAACTTTGATCCACCCAAACCCCCCTAAAATTTCGAATTTTTTCAAACCCTTTCTTAGTGAGCACCTATGGCCCTAGAGGAAGCTACATACCAAATTTCATTCAAATCCATTCCATAGTTTGAAGAAGTCATTTTTTAATAACTTTGATCCCCAAAACCCCCCCTAAAATTCAAGTTTTTTCAAACCCTTTCTTAGTGAGCACCTATGGCCCTAGAGGAAGCTGCGTACCAAATTTCATTCAAATCCGTTCCGTAGTTTGAAGAAGTCATTTTTTAATAACTTTGATCTCCCCAAACCCCCCTAAAATTTCGAATTTTTTCAAACCCTTTCTTAGTAAGCACCTATGGCCCTAGAGGAAGCTACATACCAAATTTCATTCCAATCCGTTCAGTAGTTTTTGAGAAATCGTGGGTTTTGGCTTTTATATAGATGTACATACAATAAAATGAGTTGCGATAACGTCTTATTTGCTTGTTTATTTATGAAATATGTAGCTTATATTTGATCAAAAATCTATTTTTTACTGGAACCTAGGATCAACCGGCCAAACAGGTAACCGGCCAGGGTCTCGGTCCCGGCCAGACCGGTTAAGAGGGATTCTACTGAATTCCTTAAAGGGTTACACGACATAACTTGCCACAATATAGTAAAGAATTTCAGAATTCAGATTGTTTAGTATTTCTTGCATCTATGAAAAGGATGACCACGTGTAGGCTGAGTCTTAATTCGCTTGAAATTTTAAATATGGCATAGTGATATGTATAAACCTTACAGAGGCCACAGCATGATGAGTTTGTAATACAAAGCTATATGTTGGTAATTACTATTTGCAATTTGTTTAGAAAAGTTTTACGTGAAACGATTGTCTCCATCAAAGAAGAAACTCAGTACAGATACAACTACAGCATCATCAGGCTCTACACTCCAAGGTAGGTGAACAGTACTGTTATTTCAATTATTTATGTAAACAGGGTCATTCAAAAAGATGGACCTAATTTAATTAATTTCTATTTTACAAAATATAAATTTGATTTGAACAACCCACATACCGAAGTAAAGAGGAAGTTCCAAAGTTTGGTTTACCGCCGCTTGGGCGGAGATAATTGCTTAAAGAGCCGCTAGCAGTGCCAATCTGGGGAGAATTTGGGCCATCGCCTAAAACAATAGCTGCCCCCTCTTCAACAGAAAATCCCAAACAACGGTACCAGGAACTGGTGCATACTTTCTCACAAACATATTTAAATTATTAAACAGATTCACTGTGACTTCATAATTGTAGGTGGGGTAGGAGATTAACTAATAAATATTATTATTATTAGCTAGAGAGAAAACTATTCGATTAATTTCTAATAAATTTGCACCAAACACGTCAATTAGGCCTGTATAGATGCACGAAAAGATTTTTTGAAAAACGACCCCCTTTTCAGCCGAAAAAACCCAAAAAATCAGTTATTATTATTACTAGCTAAACGAGAATTTTTAGAAAGATGCAGTTTTTTGCATATGGTACATTAAGGGCTACAAATAAGCAAAATTTTATTAAAATCGTTAAAACCGTTTTTTTTATAAAAAAATAATAACAGATTTTATGTGGTTTTTTATTGCCAAAAATGGAGTTGTTTTTCAAAATATTTCAAAACCTTTTTTCGTGTATCTATACAGGTCTACTTGACATGTCTGGTGCAAATTTTGATTGAAATTGATCGAATAGTTTTCGCTCTAGGTTTGTATACATACAAATAGATATTTTGTAAAAAAATACTTTTTTGGACTCAGGGGGTCATAAAACGGATACTTCCACAAAAATCTCAATATCGATTTTTTTTTGCAATTTTTATGAGTTGTAAAAGAAAGTATAAAACATAAACATAAAATCCTTTCACACTTTCATTATTGTACGTTAGGAAATCGCTACAGGAAACCAAATACATACAAGTATTCCTTTTTTTTATGAAGTTGTTGAAAAAATACACAAAACATTTAGTCAAAATTTAATATATTATTGTGCATTAGGAAATAGCTAATACAAACTATATACATAAAATGAATACTTATAAGTATTCCTTTTTTTTACTGTGTTTTGATAACACTATTTAAATTTAAACCACCAGTTTTTGCCTGAGTTCGCCACTGATTGAGGTGATTTGATCACTTACTTCATTTTTATTCAAGTCTTCAAACAAATCTTTCTCACAATTCGTTATCATTAAACTAGCCAATAAACACAAAATCTCACAACAAATACGTTTACTAACTTCAAACGCGTTTCAACGGCAATGTCGCCATCCTCAGTGATGCACAGGCTACAGTAACCAAACTATAACTACCTTCGAGTTATTTCAACCTGGAAATAACCCTTTTCACGCGACACTTGTGTGCACGGTAAAGTCAACACAAATTTATAAGCAGAATATAAGTTGTTAAAAAGACCAGACTGGGATGAAAGCTGATATAAAACAGTAAATACAGAGGATAAAGACTACGCTCAGTTCTCCCTTTTTTTGCCCGTTTTGCAGAGATGGGTGTTGATTTGCTCCTCACAGACTTCCAAGTTGATTTTTCTTCAGTATGTATTTCTCTCTCACCCTTTGGCCACTTCCACTTTCGTTTCAACTCTTCATCTTGTTCCCGGTTTTCCCATTCAGCATCACCAATCAATAGTTTATTGCCCTTACTCATTTCCAGTTTTCAATAAAATAAAACGGACAAAAACACTAATAACAAAATCCGAAAATTAAAACGTCTACGTTGGAATGGCTAGACTGGAAGAGTAATCAAATAATATGAGTCGTTTGTATGCAACATGTGACACATGTATCAGTCATCAGTGCATGTCGTGACCAGTGTTGCCAAAACAATATAGAGTATTACCTTTTACCTAATCAAAAAAATGTCCTCATAATACCTGTCTACTTGTCCGTAGGTAATATTGAACTCTACAATTTTATTTTTGTTTTCTGAAGGGAATTTCGTTTTCTGGCCGCCAGGGTACTCATGCCAATAGGCAGTCAGTTTGTGCCTTCATCAGTTGTCTATTCAGCAAATGGCAATGCTGCCTAGAAAACTTGTAATTTTATTTTCGCTGACCAAAAAAAAAAATAATATCATAAAGTATTTTGACAAAGAAATAGAAAACAGCTTTGATAGTTGTTATTTTTATCTTTTACAAACTAAAACAATTGTTTGCTTTAGGTTCTGTCATAAAACCAGGATCAGATCCTTTACAAACAGCTGTTGTTACCCAGGAAGCGTCTGTAAAAGAAGTACCGGTATGTAGTCTATGACATTCATTTATTTCACTTAAGGGTCGGCTCTAGTAAAACAGAAAGCAACCTGCGACTCCAGCGTAGCGGCGGTAGGTTACGCGGACATTGCTCATCCTAAATCTATTTAAAACCCGCAATTGTTCAAATAGCATTTTTTTTTAAATACCAAACTCTTGGGGACAAAATTCTTCATCCGAATGGCTTGGTAATTTTTCGCGATAATTAATAGTTACAACGTAAAAAAATATTTAAAATCACCCTATAGCGGCGGTAGGTTTACACGGACATTGCTCAGCCTAAATCCATTTAAAACCCGCAATTCTTCAAAAAGCGTTTTACAAAAAAATACCAAACTCTTGGGGACGAAATTCTTCATGCGAATGGCTTGGTAGTTTTTCGCTATAATTAATAGTGACAACATAAATTTTTTTTTAAATCAATGTTTTAAATTGTTAATAAATATTAAACAAAATGTTTTTCTTAGTTTTGGAAAAGCCATTTGCATGCATATTGGCCATAGCTTTAAAATGACATATCGTTCATAATTATCCAAACAAATATAAAGGAAAAATTTGGATTTTAATTTAACATTGGTCTTATGGAGTTTCAGCCAACATGGCCGATAGCTAGAGCCGATCCTTAACTAGTTCGGAGGAATCACTATATGAATATTAGAATGGGCACAAAATAGCATTTAATTGTCAAATATGTTTTATTAGCAAATTTTCAGTGACAGAGTACCAAAATTATTTTAACAATTTATAATTTTCATGTTTAACAATTAAGGTAAACATTTCCGATTTCCGAATTTCCGTATAACCGAAGCAATTAAAACAACTTTTTCAAAGTCAATTCTGTTAACTTACAAATAAATGTATTGATTTTGATAAAGAATTCATAGCTTGACAGGATTTCTCAATAAGTAAATTTATATAAAAACTTTTTTGTTAGATTGAACAGAAAGAAAACAATATAGTTGTTTGCCGTGTAGCCTACATCATGAAAACATTTCTGTTCTTACACAACGCAATGGTATGGGTGACGTTTAGCGGTCGGGTAGTATAGTGAATGCCGAAGCAGTCTTGTGCCTGCTATACACTTCCTTTCATGCGACATCGTATTTATAACTCCTCATCTTTTCCAAAAAGTTGTTTTTCTCCTGCTACTATATTTTGTTCTTTTGTTTTCAGTCAGTGTTAAGCGTACAGTATCCAATTTCTTTCATTTGAGTACATTATTAAACCTTCTTTGTTTATTTAGAACTATATTATTTAAAGACAAATAAAATATATTTTGAAGTTAGTATGGCTCTGAATCAGCCTATAAAGACGTAAATGACGCGGGAACTCGCATCTCAATGGTTTTCTCATGGCCTATAGTATTATCCGAGGTCTGCTCAGTCCCAATTACCTCAGATAGTCAAGGTTCTGCTGTACATTAATTAGTTCTCACAGCTCCAAAATTGGGCAAATTTGATTCAAAACACTTTTTAAAAATATTGTATTATTAATTTTCATACCTCTGTGGTATTTTCATACCTCTGTAGGAATTACTACTGAATAATAAAATACATATGTAATATTCTTACTGGTTCAAATAAATAAATAAATGTTTAGGCATGTCAGGGTAGCGGCTTTCAAACTATTTCGCAAAAGAGGCCATAGCCAAGAACTTGTTTTTGTTTAGGGAATGGCAAATATTATCAGACACACATACCGTACCTTTTGATAAAGTAATATCTGACGTAGGGAAGATGCAGGGTCAGATGTTTGCCGTTGTCGAAGCTATTCATTGTCACAGTAAACAAGATAGTTTTTTTGCAGCAATAAGCAGCCATTGACATTCTATTTATAAAACATTAGATTTGGGGACGAGTTAGCCTACTAAAACATATGTAAATTACTTTTTTAATATTTCAATAATAAAATGGATAATAAAATGTAGGGGGGAATCATTATACTTAAAAGATAGACCATGGACAGAGTTAGGTAATTTCGATTGCTCTTTATGCAATTTACATGAAAAAGAGGGCGTTTTCATTTCGTTGCACGACGTCCTATATTTAAGATAACGAAGACATTGTTGTATGAATGTAAATATGTATGTCTGATTGTATTAGTGCATATGTATAAAACATGTATGTAGCATAGTATAGTTTATATCTTTATACGCACGAGGTGTGGATAGAAAATAACGGGACTTGTTTTCCGTGAGACAAATGGCGCGAGCTTCAAGGTCAAACACCATATTGCCGAGTCGCCCGACATCCTTCCTCCACATTCCAGCCGGTTCGACGACACTAGCTTGCTCAATTGGGCCGCAGCCTTCGTTCGTCTCAGAACGTGTATCTGCCGCTCGTCGAAAAAATGGTAGGCGTTTTAATTGAGCAACGTTTCAACGTGAAATGTTTAGGGAAACTAGGTAACAGCGACCCATTCTCTCTTACAACAAGTGTATGGGGATGAAGTATGTCACTTACGTGGGTTTTTGAGTGGCGTAAACTTTTCAAAGAAGGGCGAGAAGATATTGAAGATGATCCACACCCAGGACGTCCTTCAATTTCGAAAACATTGGGAAAATAGGCAATCTCATCCGTCAAGATCGCCGTTCGAGTATCCGTGCAGTTGCCGAAACTGAATTAATCGACAAAGAATAAGTTCGACAAATATTACATGAACATTTCAACATGAGAAAAGTGTGTTCCAAAATGGTGCCCAAAATCCTCACGCCTGAACAAAAGGACTCACGGATGGAAATTATTCTGATATCTTGAAAAACTGCAAGAAAGACCCTAAACTGGAAAGAGTAATTACGTGTGACAAATCATGGTTTTTTATCTATGACCCAGAAACTAAGCACCAAGACTGAAAAAAGCTTGAATGTCCAAATCAAAATTTAAGGCCATGATGATCGTTTTTCGACATCCATGGAATTCTATGTGTAAATTGGGTTACTGAAGGTCAAACGGTGAATAAAGAATTTTATGTTGAGGTTCTAGCCATTCTCTGTGAGCGAGTAAGAAGAAAGCGACCAGAGTTGTGGAAGAACAAGTCGTGGATTCTTCATCAGGACATTGCCCCAGCCCACACAGCATTGACTGTTAAATAATTTTTGGCCAAGCATGAAATTCCTATGTTGGAACATCCACCCTACTTACCAGACCTAGCTGCGTGTGACTTTTTATGTTTCCGAAAGTGAAGGAAGCTTTGAAAGGAACCAGGTTTGATACAGTGGGAGCTGAGAAGGAAAAAGTGACGGAGGCCACGTACATGCTTTCAGGAAATTACTTAAAACATTGCTTTGAACAGTGGAAAATTCGAATGGAAAGATGTAGGAATAGTGGAGGAGAGTATATTGAACAAGATATAGTGACAGTTGTAAAGGAAAGTAATAAAAAGAGTTTCTAAAAATCCCGATTTTTCCTAGCCATACCTTGTATAATATATAGTTTATAAAATAAAAAAGTTTAATATAGTTTATAGTAATATATAGGTTAATATAATAATAATAATATTAAATATTACCTGTTATTTAAGCAAGCTCCCAGGGAGCGCTCGGCCTAGAGAAAAAAATATTTAAAAAAATATCTAAAAATAAAAATAAATAGCCATAACTTAACATATTTTTTGAATCGATTACAAAAAAAATCATTCTGATTTTGAAGTTCATTGGATCAAATACTTGTTGGTAAAGTTAAACTATTTTTCAACCTTTCGCATCAACTTGTTTCAGTCCCACAAACACGAGCTCACTATTTAATACATAAAATTACTAAAAGTGTTTTAAGACGGCATTTTGTTAAGCCCAGAACCAAGTAAATTACTCAAAAAACTTGCAATGATTAAATTGCATCGTGGAGTGGTGTTTAAGCAATTAACATATAGGCCTGATATAATTGTTTAATAAAGGTTTTTGGGGAAGTAATTTTAACCAGACTAGGGGGCGGAAAAAATTATTGGGCCTAGGGGCGTCAAAATGCTAAATCCGGCCCTGCACAAAATATAAATGTAAGAATTGAGCACATATAATAATGTTAAGGATATTTATGCTACAAAGCTATATAATACAGCACAGTTATTATTATTATGGTTGTTAATATTTTCATAAAATAAATGGATGAAATATTTTGTATATTTTGTTTCTTATTCTTTACTACTGTGGTAGCTTATACATTTTTATGAAACATATTTCAGGAAAATCCTATCCCGCCAACAGTTCCAACGGTACTACCAGGAACAGTAAAGGACAGAATGCAGCCTAAAGCTGAAGTTCCTGTTAAGCCCGAAGTTCCTGTTAAGCCTGAAGTTCCTGTTAAGCCTGAAGTTCCTATTAAGCCTGAAGTTCCTGTTAAGCCTGAAGTTCCTATTAAGTCTGAAGTTCCTGTTAAGTCCGAAGTTCCTGTTAAGCCCGAAGTTCCTGTTAAGCCCGAAGTTCCGATAAATGTTCAAACAGAGAATCAAGAAAGAGACAAAACTCTCTTCAAAGACATCCCTCCTCCGACACCTTTAGCACTCAACTTCAGCAATATGGATTACGCCAAGGTGACCGTCAATACTGACTCAACGGCAGACGAGCAAGGGTACCAGCTCGTTACTCATAAGAAACGGACCTCTTGCGAAGAGCTCGTTATCTGCGAAGATCCCGTGAAGGAAGATGTTAGTGATCCAGTAAAGCCCCAACTTGTGAAAGAAGAAGTGAAGCCTCAACTTGTGAAAGAAGAAGTTGGCCAGGAAGTAAAACATCAACTTGTGAAAGAAGAAGTCATCGCTCAGGTAAATAGTTAGTTTTAGTTTTAATTGTTTCCTTATTTGCCTATCGAACAACTAAATTTAAATTGGTTTTAACATATCTTGTCAAAAGTAGTTCAGGTTTTCCTTTTTTTTACTTGTTGCTACAGACAAGCACTTATTATAAGCTAGAGATTTGGTATGTATGTTGTATTTAGGTACTGTAATAACATACTAAAAGTCCTTGCAGAAAAAAACTGCTATGGCCGCCTTCTTGGAAAATGGCGTCCAAACCCAGTTTTACCCCCGTAACTCAAAAACTAATCATCCTATAAAAAAAAAGTTGTGAATAAAAACTGTTTGTCACAAAAAGAGCTACAACTTTTGTACTTAGCAATTTCCAATAAAATTAACCGTTTAGCCATAAAAGTGGAAATTATAAAGAAATTTTTAACAAAAAAATTGTTGTTTTAATTTAAAAATAGGAATTTTTTAACAGTTTCATACGAATTGCATACATTTTCTCTTATTTTTATGTCAATTTTTAAGTGTTACACTGCTGATGCCTTCGATGCATTTCACTACCAAACTAGGCTATCACAATAAACTCGTACGGTAATTAGTGTTTTTTTTTAATAAATTGTCAAAATTGTTTTACAAATATTGCATTTTATGGCTAAACGGTTAATTTTATTGAAAATTGCTAAGTACAAAAGTTGTAGCTCTTTTTGTGACAAACATTTTTTATCAAGAACTTTTTTTGTAGGATGAATAGTTTTTGAGTTACGGGGGAAAACTGTTTTTGGACGCCATTTTACAAGATGGCGGCCGTAGCACAGGATTTTAGTATGTTATTGCAGTAGCTAAATACAATATAGATACCAAATCCCCAGCTTATAAGTGTTTTTTTAGGTAGTGGAATAATTTTGATTTAAAATTACTACACTAAAGTGGATTTGTACAGTTTAAAACAGGATATTTGGTCACCTTAGGTATATAGTTTGTCAGTGATCAGCGTAGAAATTTAATGAAATGACCTTGTGGTGACAGAAAGTACATAATATGGGTGTGAGTATAACATATGTAGCCCACACATATAGAGGTGCATTAAATACTAAACTAATTTGTTTTTATGTTTTATATTAAGTATATAAGGATTTAAAGATACTAGAGTACTTACGTAAAGCATTCTTGTAGTTTGTATTTATTGTTCCATTACAGCTGTTTCGGTACTACATAATACCATAATCAGATAACAAAACACTCACATACAAACATTAATAAATGAACATAAAAATTTGATACTGCAGTACACGTCAAAAGTAGGGCAATTTAAATTAATAATTTGTTTATGCAGCCACATCCTACTCATATAGTAGTCGACTAATCACTGAGAAATTTCACCGGTTATCTCACCGACAGGCTAAAACCCACAAATTTTGACATTCTTGTCTAATGTGACTAGAGCATCACACAGGATGTCCATAAGTAAAGTACCAAACTTCGGGGAATGGTTCTATGAGTCAAAATAAGAAAAAAATGCATATAAACACAGACCCGAAAACATTTTGTTTTCTAGATAGCCGCCATTTTGTTTTTTGTATAAAATAACTCTCATCTAAAGAACGGTTAGACTGATTGAGTTCAAACTTGGCATAAAGTTTAACCTAATAATGATATATTTCAAGAAAAATAAGCGATTAAATCCAATCATGTGTTTCAAAATGGTGGCTGTTCGAAAATTTCAAACCTAAATTACTCAAAAACCATACATTTTAACAAAAAACCTCAAGAAATCTTTTTTGTAGTCCTTTTGATCCCCTTTTGGATGGTGTAACTGTCAAAACAATGGGGTGAAGGATAATAGCTAAGTTAAAGATAATGACAGCATATGTACATACAATATTGCTGTGTTTACTGTGTTGGTATAGGATGCAGGGTTGAACAAACCAATTATTACACATAACTTAACTATTGCCCTTCATCCGATTGTGTTGACAGTTAAACCATTCGGTGCGTGTGCAAGCATGTTTTCAAAAATTTGCCAAATGTAGTAATTGTATACCTATCCAAAAGTGTTCCGTATCTTTTTTGTAGAGAAAGGTTCAAAGAATTCCTATATGCAATAAAAAAATTTATTGATGTAAAATTGTAAAAGTTATTAGCTCAAGAAACAAAAAATGTTCAGTAACGAAAGGAAAATGTTCAACTTTAGGCCTACATAACAAGTAGTAAACATTTTATGTAATTTTTTCGTAAGCGTAAAAAAGTTTCATAATTTAGTTCTAAATAGAACTGTATAAAAACATTTATCAATTTCAAATTTCTTATTTTGAAAACACCAGTTTTTATGTTCCATCTACACGACTTCTAACAAAAGTTGGCCTAGTTTCAAACGTAATTTAAGATTATTTGCTTTACCCAAAAATGAAATATTATTATAACAAAGTGTAGAGAATAAATCAAAGAATTGAACCGTATACTTATAAATTATCTTTTCCTAAAAGTGTTTGACTTAGAATTATTTGAATAACAAAAGAGAGAAAAAATGTAGAAATCGCCTCGCCCGTTCAAGCTATCACGATGCACGCGCAAACCCCTATGTCTACCCATGTTATAAAAAGCCGTTAGAGCTCGATTTCAAATATTAGATGAGACCGTATTAGCAGTCACTTTCCCACTGTCCTACACAACAAACTGTTCAAATAAAGCGTATTTGGTTTACAGGGAAAGTCAGCTTGAAGCATTAAGTTTACAAAGATACCAAAATATCTCTAAAAAACTATTGTTTTCACATAGATATCACGTGTAATATATAACGCTGTTTATTGGTTGGAAAACTGACCAATTGCAAGGGTCTACAAAACGGTCTACAATTGTTGAACTATTTGTCCGATTTTTGATTGGATGGCAGTATTAGATAGGGGAAATTGTGAAGAATCCAACAATATCTAATTTTACTTTAGAAGAAGTAGTGGGCGGGGTTTGGAGAGAGAGGAAAGATGCGTTATTTCGTC
Source organism: Philaenus spumarius (assembly GCA_018207615.1). Lineage (NCBI taxonomy): Eukaryota > Metazoa > Arthropoda > Insecta > Hemiptera > Aphrophoridae > Philaenus > Philaenus spumarius. Next base: position 86,415 of record JAGFPH010003610.1, on the reverse strand, counting down.
GTGTTTTGTGACGAAAACCGGTGAATTGACGGGCGCCGAGTTTGTTGAAGAAAACTAATAAACTGCAACGATGATTACGTATGTAAATATACGTTTTAGAAAAAACTTGTAAATACAAAAATGAAAGTTTAGATCATTAACTTTCCAACGGTTTTTGACTTTTTGCGATTGAATAATTTTTATTGGGCGAAATATTCATTACAAGTATAGTTGTCAAAATTGAACGTTTTCACATGCCACGCCCCCACGACCACTCAAATTGAGTAGTCTGACAGTTGCAGGGTTAAAATGTATGGTTTTTAAGCAATTTAGGTTTGAAATTTTCAAACAGCCGCCATTTTGAAACTCATGGTTGGATTTAATTGCTTAATTTTTTTAGATATATCATTGTTGGGTGAAACTTCATGCCAAGTTTGATCTCAGTCAAACCGTTCTCTAGCTGAGAATTATTTTGTACAAAAAAACAATATGGCGGATATCTAGAAAACTATACGTTTTCGGGTCTGTGTTTGTATGAATTTTTTTTCTTATTTTGACCAGTAGAACCATTCCCCGAAGTTTGCACTTTACTTATGGGACATCCTGTATAGGCAGTTGCATGAAAAGTTCAGTTTGTCGTTCAACAAACTATCCGGGTTGGTTATTATGAGGCAAATTCTCTTTGAATCTGGTTTAAAAGCTCCTTCCCGTTTGACCAATATACTGTTTATTAAGACCTTCACAGTGTAGCGTATATATATACACACCACATTTTGTGTGAGGATCGAGAGGAGTTGGAGTTGAAGATGTGTTTGAGGCTCTCAGTGTACTGCAGTACCAATTTTGTGTGTATTTATTTGTGTGTAACATGTACTAATGTTTTTAAGTGAATGTTTTCTCATCTGATGATGGTATTATGTTATACCGAAACAGCTGTAATGGAGCAATAAATACAAACTACAAGACTGCTTGACGTTAGTACTCTAGTAGCCTTATGTATTATTTCTCAAAGGTGTTGTTTTGGTCGCTAAGCGACAGCTCCCTCAATTCTTCATCAAAATTAATTATTCAAGCATCATTTTAACCCTTTCCACTCGAGTGTCAGGGCAGCCCCGCACCCTACTAATACGCACGAACTCCTATGTCAGGCGAGCCCCGAACTCGCTATGATAACGTTCTTTGATTGCATTTGAACAGACGTAGTTACTTTGATGACCGCTATTGTAGAAGTTTGAGATGTGCTGCTATCTGTGGAATTTTTTTAGGACCACTTTAGTTCAGTTTCTGTGGTAAATAAATCTTAGAAAATGTAATGTTTGCCGTCTTTGGCCGCTCTGTAAACAGCTGTCTGCTCTCGCCATTGTTTGGTTCCTACTTACTACGCAGTGTTTTAGTGAGCGTACGCGTTGTTTAGTTTTGTTGTACTAGGTTATCGTGTGTAATTTCACAGTTTATTTTTGAATATTGTTCTTTTTGTAATAATAATAATTGTTGTGAAATAAAATGAACAAAGATTGTTACAGTGTGTTACAAAATGACGTTAGTGGCGACAAAACTTTTGTTTCGAACCTGAGTGACTAAAATATTACCAATCAGTTTCGAAGAAGTTTCTTACTAGTTTTGATCTACATAATACTGTTGTTAAGCAATATAATAAATAGTTGAGGCAATTTTGTACAAGTTGGTGTCAAAACTAATTGTTTTCATAAAAACTCATTTTTTACAAAAAACTAGTTTTTCGATTGTAATTTTTAAATGATTTATTATTATGTCTAAAACATGTGTAAATCACTTAATTTTGTTTATAATGATATATACAATAAAAAAACAAGCAACAAATATAGGCCTTCCCATTGAAAATTTTTCCAAAATTCTTGTTTATTCCGGTTTTTTGTTACAAATTTATGTTTTTTTCAATGAATAAAAATTAAAAACATATACTTGAAAATAAAAATATATGTTTTTTTTCATACCAATCTATACTTTAGTCATAGAAGAAATTACAAAAAAAATCAGCCTTTTAGAACTGACAGAAATACTTTTTTTGGAGTAAACATGTTACAGTGCAATATTCGCTCAAAATTAAATTGACCTGATAGCAACACTAGGTCCCCAGTAATTGGAGTGGAAAGGGTTAAAACTTATGTTCCCCGTTATTTGCAAAAAATAGACAAACAGCTTAAAATTCATGTTTTTGTTACAAAAATTGATTAAAAAAACTTAAAATATAATGAAGTAATAAATAAAGTAAAGTAAATAAAAAGTAAAGTAAGTAAATAAAGTAAATGAAGTATATATAATATATACTATTTGGTTCCTAATGAAAGGCACGATCTATTGACAAACTGTTTAACGAACATGAAAGCTGTTAGTTTGATTGTTTACATTCCATTTGCAAGTGTTATAAACTGTTATTTATAAAGCAATGTAAATAAATAAACATAATTAAGTGAACTAAATCAACGTATTAAATCAGGTAAATCAAGGTCGTAGCCAGGAAAACTTTTCGGGGGGGGGGGGGTCAGGTCAGGGCCGGGGATTTTAATTTAAACCCTTTTAACACGTTCACTGCTAAGGACGCACATGTGAGCTTGACACTGAACACTATTAGAAGCGGTCGACGCTCAGTACATTGCCCCCGTATTGGTATTGGGAGAATTTTCAATACACAGCTTCGCACGCCAACCCGCGTATTGGAAGAATTTTCAATACACAATGCATTGCGTGCTTCACACGCCAACCCCCGTATTGGGAGTATTTTCAATACACAATACATTGCGTGTTTTGTTAGCGTAAAGAATTTTTGTTGAACTTTCATAGTTTTCTTATTTTACATACGATCAAGCTCACAAGAGGCAACCTACTGCATCCATGTGTATTTTACGTTATAGTTTAATCAAGTAAATCTAAATATCAGTATGCATGCAATGTACAATGATGTAAAATATGTCGCTGGATCCTCTGTTGTGTTGTCTATTTTATAATTTAATTTGTACTTTTTAAACCTAGTATTAATTTTGGGATTTCGGGGATCAAACCCCCCCCCCCTGGCTATGGCCTTGAGGTAAGTACTCCTAACTTGCGTAGTATTCGCACGGGTCAGCTAGTAAACTTTATTATTAAGCAGTCGCAAGGCATTATGGGAATTATATAAGTATAGGTATTGTATATAAAAGTAAATATTGGAACTAAAAAAATTAATACTAATAAAACACAAACAGTAGTTCAAAATGTTAAATTTGTTTAAGTAATACCTATTACATAAAATATTTCAGATCAAATCTTAGTCTATACTAATATTATAAAAAGGTAAAGTATTATTGTTTGTTTGTTTGTATGTAGGGGGTAATCTCTGGAACTAGTGACCCGATTGAAGTAATAGTTTTACTAATAAAAAGCTACATTATCCCTGAGTAACATAGGATACAATTAATTTTGATAATAACATTTTTTATTTAAAAAAATTGTAAGTTTAGTCGGAAAAAGTTCTTAGGTTAATAAGCCTGATGAACCTTCATATTTCTTAAATGTATTTACATTCATTACCAAAGCAACCAATTGAATAAAATAACAGACAAAACAGCTGATTTCCATTAAAATCTGATTTCAAACTTTGAAGCCACTGTTTGTATTTCTAACTTTTAGGTTAGGTTTTTATTAAAGTGTAGATCAGAGCCTTGCTGGTTCTTTCAACCTTTATTATAACTGCTGTTATAAAATATACAAAATAATTTGATTCGAACATTTAACATTATTTACCATCTAAGCTTTGGGTTATTATTAATCCTACACCTTTATTATAAGGAAAACATAACATGATTATGTGTGTAGAAAGTCCCAACGGGGTTGGCGTGCGGAACACACAGGGGTTTCCCCCAGTTTAAAATATAAAGATAAATTTAACATTCAATAAATTACATGTAAGATAAGTAGATGTGAATGTCTGCCGTTGTTATTTTAGAACGAAACGGATTCAGCAAACATCAATCCGTCGGCAAAAGACTCTAGTATATCCGTTGAGATGCAAAATATGTCGTTAGACAGAGAGGAGACTATATCCACGCTAGAGTCGTTGCCTAAGTCTGATATTATCCAGGACCTGTTGGACAGTCTGCAAACGGTCCCAAAAAAAGATCAACTCAGGGTAAGTAAATGTTTGTCGATACTGTCGGACGTTCACCTGGTCTTATCTTGATATTTGTTTAAATAATACAAACTGCTACGAGTTATCCTAATACAGGGCTAGTTAAAAGTCTGGAGAACTCTCTCTAACTGTTTAGTGAGTGGGTAGAGAAAAGCTAAATTCGTAAAATGTTTATAAGACATTGAAGTGTACTTGTTTTATGTATGGGGCAACTTTGCAACCATGTCCAAAATTCTAAATTTTGTGGGCAGCTCCAAATTTTTAGATGTATACCACTATTGTGTTACCACTCATTTTAAAGGTACAGTAAAACCCCTTTTAACCGGTCTGGTCGGGACCGAGACAATGGCCGGTTATCTGTTTGGCCGGTTGATCCGAGGTTCCCGCAATAAACAGATTTTTGTTAAAAAATAACCTACATGTTTCATAAATAAACAAGCAAATAAGACGTTATTGCAACCATGGGCGGATCCAGCCGCTTTTCAAGGAGTGGGCTGTATCCTATCCCGGGGGCGTGTGGGGGGGTGGGGTAATAGAATAATTTTGTTGGAATACAGTGCTTGAAACCGATTTTTAAAACTATTTCACGATCACCCATTTTGAATAGAAATTAAGGATTTCATGCTTTTCCCAAAAAAATGGAATTTCATTGCAACAAATTGTAGGGAATAAATCATAAAATTGAACTGTATACTTGAAAATTTTAAATAGCCTTATTAGAACAACTAAACTAAAAATCTGGTAAACCTAAAGTATACAGTTCCAGCCAGACGGGTAAAGGTAACGGTTTAACGCGCCTAGGGCATTGAAAATGTACATATTTCACGGAAATACCCGAACAGCCTCGGAACACTAAACCAGAATTTCCTAATATCAAACGAAAATATAGAACTTGCACTTCAAATAGATATAAAAATCATTTTACAAATACTGTATATCGATTGCAAAATGTGCTTTCTCATTAGTTAAAAACTGTCCAATTGTTAGGGGTTACAGAAAACTTCATATCTAAGAAACTATAAATGTGACGAATGATTGGAAGATCGTGGTGGAAAGTTAAAATCTTGACGAACCCATAGGTGGCCTTATTTTCTTCTCAAAACAAGTCTGTTTAACGGTTATGCGCTTTTGAAAAGTGACGAGTTTGAGTCATTTGATTGTGCTTTCTCGCGCGGCATCAGTTGATTTAGGCTACAATATATTACAACGATGATTACAATGTTAATATACGTTTAGGAAGAAATTTGTAAATACAAAAATTAAAGTTTAAAACCTTTCCTTTCCAATGGTTTTTGTTTTGTTGAGATTGGTTAATGTTTAGTGGGTGACATATTCGATACAAGTTATGTTGTCTGAGACTACTCAATAAACAAAACAAAAATATAAAAACCCAAAGGGGGGGGGCTGCAGCCTCCACAGACCCCCCCTGGATCCGCCAATGATTGCTACTTATTTTATTGTATGTACATATATACATAAACAAACACCAACAAATTAAAAATTTTAAACTTACATAAACTTTGAAAACTGAATTTATATGTACTGTATAATTTTTTTTTTAAATCAGTTATTTTTTCTGTTCTTTAACTTTCAAAGTATTTGTTAAAGCCAAGACTCTCCATTTTCATGCTTTCATCTTGTCTAATGCCGTTGAATATTTTTGCTGCTCAACCTATTACTCAGTATGTTACAAATATTACATGTTTTGCTCCCACAAAATTCAGTAAAGGTCGTGACAAAGAAAAAGACGAAGAAAAAGAAACAAAGGATACTAAGAAAAAATACAGTTGGCGCGGAAGCAAGAGGGGAATCAAACTCCCCTTCCCCTGTTTTGCCTGCCACAACAATAACACATTGTACAACTAAGGTTGTGTCTCTCCGCTTTATTTTCCAGGAAATGTCTGTCAAACAATCAATGTTTGACACTTAGGCCAGTTATATAATCTGTAACAGAAAAAAACTCTGTTGTTACATGGGATAGGACTGGTTTATCCGAGGCCGGTTAAGAGGGGTTTTACTGTATTGATAAAAACAAACAATGCAAACTGGGTCAGTGGCGTAAATAAGGTGGGTGATCAGGGTGATCAATCACCCCCCAAAGGGGAAAGACTAATAATAATATTTAGAAAAAAATACAAATTTAAAAAAATAAAATCTAAAAGTTTTAAAATACTGCTGTTTTAACATATAGGCCTACCGTACGTTGAACCGGCAACGTTAACAAAAATGGATTTTTTGGCGTTTGCAAGCATTTTTTTCGCCAAAAATAGTAAATGAACCCCAATCGAAAAGTGTTCCGTAGCTTTTTTGTAGAGAAAGGTTTAAAAAATGTATATATGCCAGTAAAAAAATGATAGATGTAAAAGTTACAAAGTTATTAGCTCAAGAAACAAAAAATGTTCAGTTACGAAAAATAAAAGATCAACTTTAGGCCTACATAACAAGTAGTAAACATTTTTTATAATTTTTTCCAGAAGTGTAAAAAAGTTTTGTAATTTAGTTTTAAATAGAACTGTTTAAAAACATTTATCAATTTCAATTTTTTATTTGGGAAACACCAGTTTTTATGTTCCTACAAGACTGCTATCAAAATTATGCCAAGTTTGAAACGTAATTTAGGAATATATATACTTTGCCCAAAAATTAAATATTATTATAGCAAAGTGTAGAGAATAAATCAAATACTAATTATTTACCTTAAGTCCGTCTTGTGACTCCTTGTCGCTTAGTTTAAGACGACATGTTTCGGAGCCGTAACTCCATCATCTGGTCATCCCTCTGGTGAGTTCGTCGAACATTAAAAACATTAAAATTTTATAAACACACACATTTACACACGCACATTAACACACAAACACAGTTCGTCACACGAATAAATACAAGAAATAAGCCGCATCTCAACGTCCGGTCAGTATAATGCAGTGCAGCCTACTGATCGTTATCTCTGTATGTTTTATACAAATGGTTGATAGCCGTGTCGTACAAATAGTGGGAGTTGAACGTAAGTTTGTCGTTTAATACGTCATCTGGTTTTATTTTGAATGTTTTATATATTTCAAACTCCTCTATAGCATTCATTATTCTTCCTTTTGTACACGTGTATAAGGCTTCTACTGTTGAGTTGAAGTCTCCCGGCTTATGATCCGATTCAATGAGGTGACGTGCATAATTTGACCTATTGATAACAGAGCTCTTGTTAGGGAGATGTTCTTTATAACGTTCCTTAAACGTTCTCCCTGTTAAACTAATCGACAAGGAGTCACAAGACGGACTTAAGGTAAATAATTAGTATTAATTATCTGTGACTCGGACCATAATCATGCAATGCAAATAAATCAAAGAATTGAACTGTAATCTTGTAAATTATCTTTTCATAAAAGTGTTTGACTTAAAATTATTTGAATAACAAAAGTGAGACAGACCTTTGTCTACGTACCATCCCTCCCTGTCAGGTGTTTTGATTTGTCCGTCTCACCCTGAAACCCATGACTCAAGTCGAACTGTGTCCACTAATCAGTGTGAGTAGTCGGTTGCAGTTTTTTTTTGGCGATTGTGGATTAGTTTTGGTTCTGTTAAGATTTTTAAGTAAATCAGTTAGCTTATGTGTATTTGTTTTAATCTTGCTGAACAATATGTCGGTCAAAAGAAAGGGCCCCAGTGTTTAATATCGGACATGTTCAAAACCAGGAAATTAGAAGACTGTTCTCCTCCTGTACCTGCAAAAGAACCTGTTACTTCTGTTCAACTGCCTTCAGTAAGTTCATGTACCTCAGAAACTGAGCACAAAACATTTAATCCTAATGACATTGGGATTTATTTGAACAAAAGGAAACAAGACGAGGAAAAAGTAAAGCTCATGCATGCATTTTGGCAACCCCCCTCCACCTACAAGTTTCCTGTCTTGGAAAAATTTCAGAAACGAAAGTTAAAATTTCAATATTTATGGTTCAGTAAATATCCGTGGCTAGTTTACTAAAAAAAAGGAAGAGGGAGCTTTCTGTAGATTTTGTTTTTTATTTGCCAAGAGAAATTGATGTTATTGTTGATGAGGTTATTGATGACTTTGGAAAGAAACCAAGGAAGATTGATTTTGTAATATAGGCCTAAGCTTTGAAAAAAAAACTGTATAAATTCAATAAATATTGTGTATTACTGTCTCATGAAGTTTTTTTTTTTAATCCAACATAATCTCTATTCATGTCATTTATATTGTTCATGTTCATAAATGCTACAACGTAAAACAAAAAAAGACAACAAAGTCGCTAAAATCGCTCTTTTAAGAGTATAAATTTTCAAAATTCTTTGGATAAGACCCCCGGACCCCTTGATTTGAGTTGGGGGAGCCCGCGGTAGTGTCTCCTTCCAGGTTAATCACCCCCAAAATCAAAATCCTATTTACGCCACTGAACTGGGTCCCTATCTTAACCCAGACTATAACTAAACAAACACCTTTGTACTAAAATTTTGAAGCAGTTACTGTTGTAATAACTTACCAGCCTAACATTTGTTAAACAAATTTTGATGTAAAACATTTTATAAACTTAATAGATCTGCATTTTAATTTTGAAAAATTCAAACAATAAAAAAGTTATTAACCCTAGAACTGGCATCGTTAAAGCTAAAATTGGCCAGCCCGTTTATAGCGTTTTGCAATCATATTTTTAAAAATTCGCCAAAAATAGTAAATGAACAAAAATTCAAAAGTGTTCAATAGCTTTTTTGTAGAAGAAACTTCAAAGAATTCGAATATGCCACTAAAAATTTATTTCTTTTGAAATTGTAAAAGTTATTAGCTCAAGAAACAAAAATGTTCAGTAACGAAAGGAAAAAGTTCAACTTTAGGCCTACATAACAAGTAGTAAACATTTTTTGTATTTTTTCGTAAGCGTAAAAAAGTTTTGTAATTTAGTTCTAAATAGAACTGTATAAAAACATTTATCAATTTCAAATTTCTTATTTTGAAAAATACTGTTTTTATGTTCCAAGTACACGACTGCTAAGAAATAGGCTTAGATTGAAACGTAAATTACTAATATATGCTTTGCCCAAAAATTAAATATTATTATAACAAAGTGTAGAGGATAAATCAAAGAAAAGAACGGTATAATTGTTTTTCCTTAGTTCACAAAAGTGTTTGAGTTATCTTTATTTGAATAACAAAATGACATGAATCAAATGACATTTTGCCGTCTTACAAGAAGGGTGCTTTGAATACCGTGGGAGCCACGAATGCCGGGCAGTCTCGCCACACTGTCCTAATTATGTACTTCCACTGCTGTCTAAACAAACAAAAAACCTGGTTATTTCTAGTTAACTTCCCACCGTTAAAAAGATCGAACGATTCTCTACAAAATTGTATCAAGAAATCTGTAAAAACATATGGAATTGTAGGCGTCATCTCTGATGACAAATGGGCTGTTTCATTGGTTGAAAAACTGTCCAATCGCAAGGGTTTACAGACATCTTTTGTATTAATCCTGTAAAATAGTGACATCTGATGGGAAAGCACCATTAGAAAGATAAAATCTTGAAGAATCCAATGGTAGCTTTATAATCTCGATTTTACTGTAGAAGTTAATTCGCACGGTGCGATTCTCCTCAAAGTTTAGATTTTCCATCACCCCAATTGCAACAAGTAAGTTTTTCTTTTCCATAGAATGAAGGTAGGTGTAGATGAACTCTTTTTAATCGGTGTATCTCTGAAAATACAATACAACTATATTTGATTATTCAGTACATCCTGGCGTTGCTATCGGCTGCTGGAGATCCCCTCGCACAGCTTCCAGACTGTCACAAATTGGCTTCCATCAAACGAAAATGCGAGTTGAGACAGGGGATCAGAACTAAACTGACTGAAAAGGATAATGGTAAGCCCTTTTGTGCTTTAAGAATCTGTAACTTTAAACATTATCGACAAGAAAACTGAATGAGTTATTACCATTAGATTTTTTAGGGTGCATACATATAGTTCTCAGCATATGTTCCCAGACTAGCCCCATATCCACCTGCCAATGGATATCCACCAGATATCCGCCATATTGGTTTTTTACAAAATAATCCATATCCACAGAACAGTTCGACCGATTGAGTTCAAGGCATGAAGTTTATCCTAACAATGATCTATTGTAAGAAAAATAAGCCATTATATCCAATCATGCATTTCAAAATGGCGGCTGTTTGAAAATTTCAAACCTAAATCACCCAAATACCGTAAATTTTAATAAAAAATTTCAAGATATCTGTTTTGCAGCCCTTTTAATTCCCTATCGGATAGTGTAACCAATCGGATAAAGGATAATTGTTAAGTTATGTGTAATAATTGGTTTGTTCAACCCGGCATCCTATACCAACACAGTAAACACAACAATATTGTATGTACATATGCTGTCATTATCTTTAACTTAACTTAACTCATCCGATTGTTTTTACAGTTACACCATCCCATAAGGAATCAAAAAGGCTACAAAAAAGGTGTCTTTACGTTTTTTGTTAAAATGTACGGTTTTTGAGTAATTTAGGTTTGAAATTTTCAGCCGCCATGATTGAATATAATTTTTAAAACGCATGATTGGATATAATTACTTATTATTCTTAAATGGCGCATATCTGGAAAACGAAGCTTTTCTTATGAACAGTTTTGCTTTGTTTTAGGTCCCCTATCACCTACCTACATTGTCTACATTGGTTGTTGTAGACAATTACCAAGAAATTATGTTTTTAGTTTTTTGTCGATAACTCGGTTATCCTTTGACCTACTGAAACTACAAAAAAAGCATTGTATCTGTCGTTAAAAAATACAAATATTTTGTCTCTTGTACATTTTTGGTTAAGTTAACGGTTTTCAAGATATTCCACGTTAAAAATTTGTAACCTCCGCCATTTTGAAAATTATAAAAATACATTATTTGTGTTTGGTACACTTGTTAATCGTAACATATTAAAATGCTTATTCCAAATTTGAACTCGATATCTTATCTATTTCCAGAGTTACAGTGAGTTTTTGTAAAAAAACAAAATGGCGGATTACGGCTAAACTAAGCCGAAATCGAAAAAATGTTATACTTCATTTTCGACTTATTTTTGCATGTAGAATCTGAATCTGCATAGCCCGCTATGCTTTACTGAATCACCCTGTATATATGTAATTTTGGATAGAAAATTTACAGATATATCCCTACAAAGTTATCTGTTATTTTACAATTTGAAGTTTTAATGCCTTAAACAATTTTATTTTCCGGGAAACTGAAAAATGTTGTTATTTAACCCAACACACTCATGCTGAAGGATACAATAATTAAAATGCCTAACAGTTGAGTGAATTTCTTAACTTACAAATTACACATACAAAAGTATTCTATGGATTATGGTTTTATAATTTATAAGATTGAAAAACAATCAAATATTTTTCAAGGGGTAAAGTCTGCCGTTCACCGAATATTACAATACTATAAGCGCTATAAAGCTATAAACTATGTAACAAAGGCTGTGCAGCATTCTGATTATAGTCTATAGCACCCTACAAGCTATAAAGTTTAGCGATATAGCTCAAGTACCGAGCTTGGATATATTTATCGTATTTAGCATAACTGACACATGCGTACTTAAGGGTTCTACTTTCTGCCATCCAACTTATTAGCTTGGTTTTCAAGACGTGGCTTTATTCGCATTTCTATTATATCAGTTGTCATCTAGAAGATTTAAGGGTCGGCTCTAGCTGTCGGCCATGTTGGCTGACACTCCATAACACCAATGTTATATTAAAATCAAAATTTTTCCTTTATTTTTTATCGGATAGATATGAACAATATGTTATTTTAAAGCTATGGCCAATATGCATGCAAATGGCTTTTTCAAAACTAAGAAAAACATTTTGTTTAATATTTATTAACAATTTAAAATATTGATTTTTTATAGTTTTTAATGTTGTCACTATTAATTATAGCGAAAAACTACCAAGCCATTTGCATGAAGAATTTCGTCCCCAAGAGTTTGGTATTTTTTGAAAAACGCTATTTGAACAATTGCGGGTTTTAAATGGATTTAGGCTGAGCAATGTCCGTGTAACCTACCGCCGCTGTAGGGTGATTTTAAATATTTTTTTACGTTGTAACCATTAATTATAGCGAAAAATTATCAAGCCATTCGGATGAAGAATTTTGTCCAAAAGAGTTTTGGTATTTAAATAAAAAACGCTATTTGAATAATTGCGGGTTTTAAATGGATTTAGGATGAGCAATGTCCGCATAACCTACCGCCGCTATAGGGAGTCGCAGGTTGCTTTCTGTTTTACTAGAGCCGACCCTTAAGAGAAAAGGTAAAGAGTCGTCCTTGTTTGTGGTTAACGAGTAGCTTTTACTAAAAAAACTTAAATTTAAAGAATACGAGTTGGGAAGTGTTAGCGAATAACGTAAAAGTGATTTTGTTTCATACGTTATGGTTAATGAAATACAATGTTTTATCTTTTATTTATTGAAAACATATGGAATTAATCAACTTTCATAACATTTTGTTGGAAACTAAACTATATATTATAGCTTTTGGTTTGCATTGCTGGTGCGATATCGTGAACAAATATAGCACTATAGTATAGCGGTGTATTGCATTATATATTATAGTATTCTGTGTTCAGCGGCGTTGAGGGTAGAACAAATTTATATAGGTGTGTGTACTATATAGAAAGCAGTCGGGACTGCCGACGGAAGTGAAAACCGTCGTGAATATAAACCGTTCGGTACATTGGTTTAATCCAAAATTTCATAATTATTTTTATAATGTCCCGTGTAATATTGAAATCTAAAAAACATAAATACGATTGTGTATAGTCAAATAACAATTAAAATAAACGGTATCAGTTAACTGACACAAACTTTCTCCCAACTTACTGTAGTCAAAATAATATTGTTTTCAATCATTTTATTTATTACTTTTTAGAACAAAACAAAAAAATAATATTCTACCTACGTCAATTGTATAAAAAAATTATTGTCCTAGGCGGGATTCGATCGCGCGACCTTTGAATTACTGGCCGTGCTCGCTACCATGGTGCTACCCCGTGCGGCCGCTACCGCGATGCTAGATTGACAACATAAACTTGTTTATTTTTAAACATTTCCCCATAATTATAAAACGCCGAAGTTTTGATAAAAGCGGGTGGTGTCATTTTGTTTGGCATCTTAAGCACTATAAATACTGAAAATTTGATCAAAATCGTTAGAGCCGTTTTTGAGAAATTTGCATTTTTGTCGTTTTTTTATGGGTTTTTAGGGGTAAATTACCCTTAAAAATTAAAAATTCCAAAAAATGAAAAAAACGCCTGGAGATATTAGGGTTTACATACCAAATTTCATGAAAATCGGACCAATAGTGTCCTCTCTGGTCGTGTATACATACTGACAGACAGACACCACTCTAAAAACACTTTTTTTGGTTCAGGGAGCACCAAAACAAAAAATTCCACTAAAAATATTTTTGGGTTCAGGGAGCACCAACACAGATAATTGCACTAAACCATTTTTTGGGGTTCTGGGAGCACCAAAACAGATAATTCAACTGAAAATTCAAATTCGAACATTTTTACGAAAACAATACTTTCTCCATATACTACGTATAGGGTGGAGAAAGTAAAAACACAATTTTAGGTACAACCTGTACTGAACCAACACAGGTTCGAGAAAGGCTTACTATAATATCTGTTGTTGAATATTAAAGTTAAACCGCTAATTTGTATAAAAGGTTAAAAAAATAATTTTAGGTTAGGCCTATACTGAAGCAATACACGTTTACATTCACTACCATATCAACCAAGTTAGGAAATTTTGACATTCAGAACGGAAATTTAGTACGTGTGTAAACCAATGAAAAAGAAGAAATCATCGACGAAATCAAAAACACATAGTCTCTTTTTATTCGGCTCGCGTATTACAAATTTGTATATTTTACTCCATCCAAAAAGTGTTAAATTGTTCATTAAAATTGTTGGTGTTTATCGACTCACAACTACAGTATATAATTGATGAAAACTAATATTATAAAGTAGGTCTATAAAATCACAGCATGATAAATTTTCTTTAAAATGGATTACTTTTAAGTCCTTATTTTAACACCGTTCACTGTTTTAGTTTTGTTTCTTATAACTGTTGGAGCCTAAAAAACCTTCCCTCAATTTATTGTGACTGGCATTCCTAAAAGTAGGTACCAGAATCTCATTTCTCATGAGAACGCTTATGTTTTTAAAAGTAAAAAAAATAAATTTAAGTAATTAATTACTGTTTGTAGTCATGTAGGTTATGCAAATAGAAATCATACACGATCGCAAGAAATCTAACTTTATTTCAATCTTTAATTTATGTCAAAGCACAACTGTTGGAAATGAGCCGGCACATGTGGACCTCTTCTCCGATATCGACAGCAATTAAAGTTCCCAAGATACATTTATCAAAGAAAGAAGAACGTGCCCTCACTTGGGACAAACGCAATTGGTTAAGGAAGAAGGTATGTACTTCTATGATTGAAAACTATAAGGATTAGGTGGTTGAGTAAAGAAAAAGGCTGTAATCAGTGGTTCGGTGAATTTTTATCGTAGGGCTGCATTAACCCGCCATCGCTCAACCTGTTAGATTTACTCTAACGAAAAAATATGTTATACAGAAAACGTTTTTGCTTCCTTTTACATGGCATTCCTCTACTTTTTTTTAAGAATTAATCCATATCTTAAGATTAATTCTACAACCATGATGTACTATTTTACAAGCTTCATTCGAACACTATCCCTTAATTGCAAAAATGCATAAGTAATTTACCTTAACTTCTGCTGCTTGACAAAGTCGAGATGAGCCTTCCGATTAAGCTTGTGGATGACAAGCTGAAATCCCCATGACTTTTTACTAAATTAAAATTTCAAATGATCGATTGAGATAATTATTGGCAGAAAATTTTATAATCAGCATTTGATCAAAGTTGAGACCGTTTTTATTAAACCATGATTCCATTTCATCCAAAGTATTTTTGAGAGATATTGTTAATGCATTAATTGTTTTATTTTTTTAAATTGCTGTAGTGTAATCGGCAAACAAAATAAGATCCTTCTCTATAGATTTCGGAAGGTCATTGATATAAAATAGAAAGAATAAGGGCCTCAGTTCCAGCCCGAATTATATTTATAAATTATTTTTCGTTTTTTCTACTGGTAAGGTAAGACTCAATAAGAGAGTCAGTCTCCACCTGTTCCATAATTCATCAGCTTTGACAGCAACACAGTACGATTCACCCAGTCAAAGGTCCTGGACAAGTCGCAGAACACACCGGCAGTGGCCCACGACTTGTCCACCTCACTCACAAACTGAGTCAACACAGTATTATTTTAACGTAGTAACAACCTCAATTTAGAGTGAGTTTCTGAGGATATAATGAATTTTCGAAATGCATAAAAAAACATCTGGTGTGCACATCACACAACTTTCCTTACCAAAATAGATGCTGTATCAATTACCAAATTTTTCGAGCGAGAGATTGATGATACCATTTTCGAGTTAATAGGAGTATCCGTTTCGAAGAAAGCGGTACTAACTTCAAAACGGTTAATCCCACGGACCTGATTTTGGTCTCAATCGATTTCTCACCCCCAAAAAAGTCAAGGTCGATACCAAACACGGCTAGTTTAAAAAAAAAGTCATTTTTGCCCCCAAAAAGGGCGTTTTTGGGGTCAATTTTTGAAAAAATGGAAAAAGTTGAGTGGGGTATCTTTTTTGACATTCTTTTGGACGCTGAATCGAATGAGACCATTTTCAAGTCGATAGGACCAGCCATTTCGGAGATACAAACAAAATAACTTGCGTTTTTGTAATAACTTTTTTCAACGAATTTTTAAGGGTATATAGCGTACATAGCGTGTTAAGGGGGTCTGAGTAGAGTATGTTAGCAAAGTTTAATCAAAATCGTTAGAGGGGTTTTGGAGTAACTACCAAAAATGTGCTAAAAACTGGTCCCACGGTAAGACACCACCTCCGATTTGCTTCAAATTTACATGGGTTTAATTGTTTACGTGTTTGAAGATATCCTGTAAATTTCAGTTCGATCCGTCCAGCCGTTTGCCCTGTGCACTCCGGACACACACACACACAGACAGACCAATTGCCAAAAATGCATTTTTTGGACTCAGGGGGCCTTGAAACGTAAAGATATTATGAAAACTCGACATCGAATTTTTGGGTTGATCGCAATACTTACCTTACCTAGTATAGGGTAAGGAAAGTAATATGCAAATAAGTTATACTTAAAATTGATAAAGTCTCTTATTAAAATCTACGCTAATAATAAATGTTCAAAACAAAATATTTCAAGAACTATCATTGCTAAGTCGATGTATTAAGCGAGGAAAATATTTGAAATTAAATTTTCTATCGAGCGGTGCAATTAGTTTGCGTGTCACCAAGAAATTGAACTTGCGTTGTGTATTGCGTCACCGCTACTGGTTATGCTCAGAGTGTTTGTTATTCGCAGTAAAGAATGTTATTCAGAAGTGGGCTTTTTATGAGAATTTTTTAGAAGGAGTGAATAGAACGAGTACAAAAAGTTGATGGAACAAGATAAAGAGTACGGGGGAGAGGTGGAGTTCCATTTGATTGTACATTTAAACCTAGATTGTAAATTTTAATTCTTGTGAAGGTCGATAATTTGATATAATTTGATTTGAACACGTAACATTATTTACCATCTTAGCTTTGAGGCTATTATTAATCCTACACCTTTATTATAAAGAAAAAATAACATGATTATGTGTATAGAAGGTTCCAACGGGGATGGCTTGCGGAGCACACAGGGGTTTCCCCTAGTTTATACTTGAATTAAAACTTGTTTTTTTGAATATGAAAAAGTATTATAATTATTACTTATTAAAAGTGTCTTTGCACTCCTGCAATGGTTTGGTTTACAAAAGTAATTGTTTGTTTTAGCAAAATACAGTTATGCATTGCAGTACATTACAGTCAGGGTCGGATCTAGTAGTTTGCCGCCTGTAGGCTTGATTCCATTTGCCGCTCCCTTTAGTTGTGTATTTAGATTCGTTTTATACAACTGCAGAATTAATTGGTGTTATTTTATAAGTATAATAGCTCTAAATTGGTTTAAGGGTTTTTACAATTTAAATTTTGTAACGTAGTAACTTAGATCACATTAGTTTTATTTTAAAGTAAACATGTTTTATTCTATTCTTTGAGGTTAGTGGACACTCTTTAAATATTCTTTTACTGTAAACTTTGATGAATATTTTACATAAATAAAGTATTTTATTCATTTAACTTCTTCTGGATAGCAAACAAACACCAACAAATTAAACATTTTAACTTACAT
Organism: Philaenus spumarius; assembly: GCA_018207615.1. Lineage (NCBI taxonomy): Eukaryota > Metazoa > Arthropoda > Insecta > Hemiptera > Aphrophoridae > Philaenus > Philaenus spumarius. The sequence goes on along the minus strand of JAGFPH010003610.1, from coordinate 68,945 downwards.
AAACTTTGAAAACTTAATTTACATATACTAATTTATATATACAAGAATTTTTGTTCTCACAAAATTCAGTCAAGGTTCCGACAAAGCAACAGACGAAGAAAGAGAAACAAAGGATGCCGCTTTAATCTTTGGCTCGTTTGTACATAGGTGACCGAGCATAAATCAGCT
>JAGFPH010003610.1:30368-68677 GCA_018207615.1 Philaenus spumarius | reverse complement strand
ATATAGTTAGCATTTTTCGTTGATTTTTGTTTGTGTTTGTTTTTAGTAACCTCAAAAAGGTAATACTCTTCAAATTTTCTAAGTAATGTTGCTCTGGTAATGAAAGTAAGCAAACATGATGTGTTGCTAAGTTTTTTATACGAACAGCTGTTTTTGTGCCCCTGATAAAATCAATAGAAATCTTTCTTCTATAAGATTAACATTGAAACTTTGAGGGCCACTGGGGCGTAGCCCTAATGTCCTAGGACTTCGGTAAATGGCCTAAAACCTTCCCAGGGTTAACCTGTGTTACTATGCAAAATTTCAAAGCAATCGGATGGACGGTATACGAACGCAAAGTGGTCCAAAAAAAAACCCCCCATAAGGAATACACAGCAGAAATTTGCATTTGATTATAACGTTTGTAAGGCGAAAGATACATGATTTTTAATGCTTGATGACATATCTGTGAATGATTACCTGCAATTTAAAAAAAAAAAATAAGGAAACCGGCCGGATAGAATGGCCGTACTGACTGCCACAAGTTTTCATAAATTATTTTAATATATAGATAAAGTCCAAAGTACAAAGAGTGTCAGCCACAAGAGTGAGCAACTTGACTTCATATAAGTCAACGCGCAGTGCCTTGCACGCCAACCCCCATATTTTGAGAATTTTCAAAACACAGAGCATTGCCAATTTTAAGCATCTGCCAACATGTGCGTCCGCTTTAAAATATCAGTGATTATTACGTAAAAAGATTCAGAAATAAAAAATAAAGTAATTTCTACTCATTTAGGCTATAAATATAAAACATAAAATGTCAGCTCCTAGCATATAAAATACGAAATTTGCGTAGCAGTGGACGTGTTAATGCTGCCTACTACCGCACTCTCTTAGATCAAGCGAAGGCCGCTTATCGGAACAAAAGATGGCAACCGTCCATCATGGACATCATTTTGATGCTTGATAACACCCAGTCCCATACTGCTCACTGCAAGCGCCAAAAGCCTGATGATGGGAAACACTTAACATAGTCCAGATTTATCGCCGTGTGACTTTTATTTGTTTGACAACGTTCACGTTGAGGATGAGAAAGTTTGGCTCAATCATCTCCCATTTCTTTTTCACAGTGAAGGGATACAAAATCTTCCGATTCATTGGAGAAAATGTTCCAATAAGAAGGGTGATTGTGTAGAAAAGTGATATATTTTTGGTTAACTTGTGTTAGTAAATTTAAAAAAAATTTTTTTTAATTTATATTTGAAAGACTCTTGTACAGAACTCCCCAGTGATTATATTATTTGTGCTCTTGAGTGAGTAACAATATAATATAACAGCTGATTTAACTCATCATCTGTAATACTTAAACAAAACCTAGCATAGATTATACTTTGGGGTTATGTTTACAACTTCAATCAATAATTTTAACGTCTTGTGAAGTTGATTTTTTTAAATATAAGTTGTAGAACTAATTTAGGCTGTAATACATTATAAGCTTAGCTTTGAGATTATAAAATGTATATAAATACATCCCTTTTCATTAATAATATATTCATTAAATGTACCTATACAAATTTAAAAAAGATACACACATTCGTTTAGTTTTGGAAACCTTCATATAACATATAAACATATTTCATTAGTCATTTCTTGATTTTAATATTAATAACTTCTAAATCATTTGATACATCAATATGAAATAATTCGACCGCGCAGCTGAACCGCTGACATGAGTTGAGCAAATTTCCAAAATTAAGTTTACAGGCCTATGTTTTAGGGTTTCAACCAACAATTTGGGAAATAGGTCTATTCACGACGGTGCTGAATAGCTGCAAAATGGTTAGCACACCATTCCGCATATACGGGGCTCAGGTTTGGGGTTTCAATCGGCTAGAAGTGTTTGAAGGATTTCAAAGGTTTGCTATAAGGAGAATACTGGGAATACCTGCGTCTACACCAAATTACGCTATATACTTAGAATCGGGATTTGATTTATGCTGGCATTTTTTCTTTAATTTGCATTACAAGTATATATTAAAACTTCTTGAATTGCCAGATGGTAGGCTGACTAAACAACTAGCATTACAAGCAATAAAGGATAAAACAGGGTGGTTTAGTGTGTGGGAAAAATTAGGGGAGCAAATTAATTATGAATTTCAACATGATAGCGCAGAAAGAGGCCAATGGCGTGTGCAGTTAGAAATGATTTCTGAAAATATAAGGGAGGAAGAGCGTATCAAGTGGATTCAAAGAGCAAATTTGGCGGAATTTAATATTCTTTATAAAGATCTGTCATATAATTTAGCGGATAAATCATACATAGTTGATAGTCATGGCCGAGGATTTATAAGTACAATTATGAAAGCTAGAGCTGGACAACTAATGTTAAATTTTAGTCCTCAAAGAACTATTTTTACGTGCTCGCTGTGTAACTCGGGAGAAGATGAAAATGTAGAGCATTTTATAGGAAATTGCGCTGTCCTTGCAAGCGTTAGGCGTAGGTGGCTGGGTAATGTTTTGCTGTCTCGGCGAGAAGTAGTAGAATATTTAAATGGAAAAAATTGGTATAGTTTGGCAAATTACATTTGGGAGGGTAAGAAAATCAGAGATGAATTAATCACTGAGTTTAATTATTAGTTTAAAATTATTGATATCGGTGATATGTTTGCAATTATGTATACGGTATGGTTTTACAGGATGGCTTGAGGATGCATTCTTTTTTTCGTTATTAAATTGTAATTATTAAGATTTTTGGGGAAGGATGGGACATGGGCGTGCTTGCTTTCTTACTCAACGATTGTAAAAGAGTTTTAATTTGTTAAAATGTTACTTTTGTTTATTTGTTAGGTTAGGATAAGAAGCAATATAGTTTGTATTATGAATTTTGTGTAAAAAGTATTTGTATGTGCTATTTGGTAAATATACTTAGCCCTAAGGAATAGAATATGTAGGGCCTATTGTGTAACAAAGTAAATAATTTGTTAGACATAGATATAAATATAATTTGCTGGTAGGCAATAATAGATCAATGTTTAGTTTAGTTTTCTTTAAACAAAATATTTACTTTAATTTTAATAAAAGCTATGTTGAGTTTGCTCAAATAGGCCCTAAGATAGGAAGAGTTAACTTTATTGTATAGGTTGAGTTTAATACTTAAGTAAATATTGTAAATAAGCAAAGTGTATTGGACTTGAGATAAGAGACAATCGCTACTCTGGCAGACGACTACGGTCATGCCATAGTTTGCATTAATTGTAAGAAAATACTAAATTAAAATACCATTCCGCATATTGTTCGTATCTTCAATATACAAAGCATTGCGTGCTTCGCACGCCAACCCCACGGTAGAATCCACCACATGGCTTTGAACTGGGTACTTCTATGGTATTTTACGTTTTGATCGATTTTTGGGGAACCAAGCGAGCTGTAAGGTCGCTTAAAAAAACCAAATGTGCAGAATAACATCCTACATTTATATTTGTAGAAAAAACTCAAAAATAAATTAATTTTCGTAGGAAAATTGGTACTTCCGGTCAAAAAACGTGCTTCCGATTGTTTGATTTTTTTGGCTAACGAACTCGCCGAGCGACTCAAAAAACCAACATGTGGTACCAAATTTGGACCTAATCGGACGTAAAATGCATCCGTTAGAGTGCGCACACTTACATACATAAATATATACATATACATATATATGATTTTTAATGACACCCCAAAACGTGTTCTGGGGACCATGATCGGTGCTCATTTGGTACTCCCGACCATGGGTCTTACCACAAAAGGGCCACTGCAATGGCTCATTTTTCCTATGGAAATTATTTAATCAAAAGCAATTAAAAGAAAATATTATTTGTATCTTTATTTTGATACATAGATAATGTATAAAAATACAAATAGGCCTACAGTTAAAAAAAATCCTATCTAAATAATCCTTATAATTATACACATTTACTGACTTTAAAATCCCCTCAGTTAGCTAGGCCTACATAAAGTTTGTTGTTTTTTAATAGTATTTTTTAAAATTATGTATTTCTGATGTGTATCTAATTAATATGCCTGTGATTCTTCATGGGGCTTACTAGTATATGTAGCCTATCACAAATCTTATTTACTATCGTATGTTCAGCAATTAAAAAGGTGTACGTTTATTTTCACCCACTTTTTATTTATTTACATGCAAGGTTTTCTATGTTTGGTTTTTGCAGATAGATAAAGAATTTACCCGTTATTTGTCGGAACTGAAGCAACAAAAGATAAGCAGCGCCAGAGCTTTCTTCCCCACAATGTTGACTCAGTATTACAGCAAATCTAAAGTAAACCATGACTTTAGGAAGTGCTTCTATACCTATCTCCCTTCTAGAGAAGCCGACATCTTTGTGTACAGACCTTGGAAGTTGGACGAGAATAAACATCTCGGTGACGACTGATTCCGTTAAATATAATATTATTGATTCAAATTGGTTTTTGTGAGATACATTTATATTTTAAATAAAGTAAAGATCAGTTTAACAGTAAGAGCCTGGTTTTAATGAATTGTAGAGAATTTTGTATTAAACAAATGGAAACTGCAAAACAATGTCCATTAGACAGGCTAAACACCCACTGCAACAAAGTGAAGGTAATAATTAATTTGCATGACAAATTAACCAAGTTGTACACCGTTTTACTGTTCTTGGTTTGATAATTTTGAATTATACCTTTAGACAGGAAATGAAACGGACTACAAAAATGTACTCTGTAAGGTTAGGTTAGTAAACATATAGGCCTACTGTTTTCAGTTATTTTCATTAAAAATGAATTTAGATAAGTCTATATATATTATAAACAAATTTTAAATAATTATTTGACTGCTTATCAGAAAATTAGGCTTGCGTATCCATTAAACAAAGTTATGTAGAACAACAAGCGTTTCTTTTACGACTTGCCCTGAAAAAAATACTTAATATTAACCACATTAGGTAAAGGTATGTATTATAAAAATGTGTAAAGAAATTCTTCGGAGCTTCTTGGAGAAAATAAGGATTGAGTATGCATCATATTCGTGCGGAATAAAAAGCATTTTTTAAAGACATGCTCTGAACAAAATAATTGCTTAATGTTAACCAAATTTAGTAAGCACACATTAATGCTAACTGTATGTGTTATATAACTTTTGTAGAGTGCTTCTTGGAGATAATAAGCCGAGAATAAACGTCCTAAATCGCTCGAAATAAGAACTCTCATTTAAAGACTTGTCACAGCTTAGTATTAATAAACTATATAGGCCTAATAGTTCATTTAGTGTTCCCGTATGCCAAAGATAAAATTGTCCAATTTGTCTGACAGCCCAGCAATTCGTCTGAACAGTCCGTGCTATATTACAAAAAAAGGTTTACCTACCTCAGAAAGGAAAACGATTCATTCAAGAATAAATGGAGCAGGCTACATTTTAAAACCCTTTTTATCATAGCAGTAGGTCCCAGAATGGACACTATCAATATAATAACAATTATTTTATTCGAGATAGGCCTACAGTTATTTTTCCAGAAGTCCTCAAACCTTGCTAGTATGGAAATATAGATGGACAACATTTTGTGGAGAGAAATACAAAAAATGCCTTTAGTGACTTACAATGCATAAAGTGAACCAATATTTCATATTCATTGGTTTATGCTTAGGCTATTGGACTGGAAAAAATTTGATAAATCGCCAAATCGGTCAATAAAAACTTTGCCTTGTATAAAATATTTGAGGTATATTAAGTATATAGATTATATGCCTAAAAAATTCCAAATTTTCTAAAAAAACAGGCCTATAATATATAGGCCAAAAAAGTAGTTTATTTGATAAACAAAGTAATGTTTACTTACAACATGTATTTAACAAATGGGTTTTGGAAATTCTAGACAGACAGACAGAACATTCATGTGACCAGTCATAATTAATTTATAATATAATTTGAAAAATACAATGACAATTTTAGCCTAGTAGTTTGTATCACCATTCCAAATATAGACAAAATTGCAAATTAGGCTTAGCCTATAAAAACAAAACAGATGAAAATTTAAACATGTATTTCCTGTATTTGGTAGCCCATAAACCCATCTTAAGTATTTATGTTATGTCTAAAACAAATTCACTCTAACAAAGTACTGCGACAGTTGTTTTTGAAATTATAACCTTAAAACCTAAACATAATATTTATTTATTTGATTTTAAAATTCAAAAAAATTTTCTATCATTAGTCACAATAGTGTTCAAATAAAAGTTCCCAGGTAGCAGCACATTACAAGACTAATACAAATCTTTTCTACAATTGAGTTATAAAAATTTAGTTCAACAGCGCTTTCTAGTAGTTTAAGTATCAATTATTTTCAAAATAAATTTCCAGATAGCAGCACATCACGGAAGAGACCCAAAACTACCATTCAGAAATACAGTTCAACAACGCTTTCTAGTAGTCTAAGTAGCAACTATTTGCATTATAGTTCACTTTAAAGCCACCATTTCGCAGCTAACATGATCAAAACTTTTGTAAAAATAATTCAATAAAAATTTCCAGATAGCAGCACATTACGGGACGAACCCAAAACTCGTAATTACCATTATGTTCAAAATATAGCTCAACAGCGCTTTCTAGTAGTCTAAGTAACAACTATAGCAGTTCACTTTAAAGCCACCAGTCCACAGCCAACATGATAAAAAAACAGGCAACAATTTTTCCTCAGCGAGGCGTCACACTTTTTAGAAAATTTGTTCCGTCTCACTGTTAAAACTCGTAATTACCATTATGTTCAAAATATAGTTCAACAGCGCTTTCTAGTAGTGTAAGTAACAACTATGCAGTTCACTTTAAAGCCACCAGTCTACAGCCAACATGAACAAAAACAGTCGACAACTTTTCCTCAGCGAGGCGTGACACTTTTTAGAAAATTTGTTCCGTCTCACTGTTAAAAATTACATTGCATTTATGTTTACCTATAATTATTTCATCTCCACCACAACTGCTTCCTGTATCCGTAAGGTGCTGCCTCCTAGTATGTTAAATTTGAAAATGTTTAAACTAATTTTGCTTTGCCTGGTAAGTGCTGCTATCTAAATCAAAATTATAAACTATTAATAATTTTAACCGTTTTTGCCCCGTAAGGTGCTGCTCCCTAGTATATTAAATTTGAATCTACTTATACTAATTTTTTTCAGACCGGTAAGTGCTCCTACCTAATTTCAAATTACAAACTATAATTAGTAATTGATAATAATTAATAGTGGTTTTTGGTAAATTACTGTTGTATTTTAACCAATTAATGTTAATTTTTTGTAAATTTTAATTCAGTAACGTGCTGCTACCTATAACAAATTTTCAAAACTATTTACTAGTATAATCTGTTGGAGATATTTAGGAGGATTATTATTTTTAACTGCAATCATTGTATTTTTGTAAACTTTTAAAAATAAAGGTTTATATGTCAAGGAGACTAAATAGAACAGACTAATTTCTATTTATTTGTAGACTTAAAGACAACATAACTAGCTCTAAAAACCCTTTTTATTTTCAAACATTTCTGGTCAAGCGAGACAATTTTTAGGGTAAAATTTGACAGATAATTTTAATGTTTTGTTAGGAGGAAACAATTTTTATAAAAATATAATAATATACTAAATATTTTGTACGCATTATTGTGTAATATTATAAAGTCCATAACATACTAGTAGGCCTACATGAAATGTTGTCTCACAAAAGTTTAACAGTATCAAATGCTTGGTCATGTTATATTTCACTTTTAGAGGTGTAGGCCTACTTCCAAATGTATTGGTGTTGTTTGCTTTTTACATACCCCAAACCAAAGTACCAGTATTTTAGGTCAACTATAGGAAGAAAATCTGAATTAAAATATTGTTTACAATTTGCTACTTTTAATAAAATTGCTAATGATTGTTCAACACATTATACAAGATACTTGGGTGGCTAAAAAAGCCTTTAAAAAATATAGAATGTATTCCATAAATGAGAATCTTTATAGTTTCATCTGCCTCAGTCTGATAGCTCCCATAATTTTGTTAAATAGGCCTACTTATTTTGCAGAACATTGATTTTAGTAAAATGTATACAAGGTTTGATAAAAAAATAGCCAAACTTATATTTTACAAATTCTATTACTGTAATTAATTTGCAGCTTATTGGTTTTACTTCTTCAAAGCAGACTAATCCCCTCATCTAACAAAAATATGCCTGTGGTATTTTCACTTTAATTTGGAAATCATTTATTAGAATACCCTTCAACGCCAGAGACATATTCTTCTTAGTAAAATTGGTGTTGAAACTGGGGCCTCAACACTGATTTTAATTTCAAGGAGCAAGATCTAAGGAGTCAACTTATTTTTGGCTCTAAACACGCAAATTGTGAAGTATGAATGAGTTTTCTCGTCACAACCATGGCCTCTTTCAGTAAATTAGTTTACTCGTTCTTTTTAAAATGCCGTTGTTTAAAACAGAACAGAACGTGAATAGCTGCTGTTGATGTATTAGTCGGGCTACAACTTTTTATTGGATAATAAAACAAGAATTGCCTCAATGACAATATTGCATACAATACATACGATGAATTCTGCATAAACAACATCAAGACGGGTAAAGCTATATATTAGTTCTACCATGAAGTTGAGGCACTGAAAGGGCCAATAATGAAGTGTGCTCCTTTCTCAAATATGTTTTCAAAAAATGTCAAAAATGTTTTATTGTTACATGTATTTTCTGATGGTGGGACAAAACAAAACCATACTGTAGTGGGCATTATAATAGCATTAGCTGCAAGTGGAAGGTCTACAAACATTACTTCAAACAAAGAGGACATTCGTTTTTGTCCTGCGATAGTGATTACTGTGTCGCCACGAGGTTTCTTTGGAAACAAGATAGAATCTATCCTCCCACCCCTGAAGATCATGAACACCTAATAAGCTCTTCAACAAATAAATTTGCTAAAATAACAGTATTGGGAAGTAATAGATTCAGATTTAATTTTAGAGTTTAAATATTGGTAGCCTACTCATTATAAAAGACTGTTTTTTCACTAAAGTCTTTAACTATGAAGGAAAAAGTGGTGAAAATATCATTCATAATATTTTCATTTTCAGTATTTTTCAAATAAGCCTGGTCAAATAGATGGTCAAAAAGGCTAGTTCAACCAGCCTACAATCAGCCCTATTTAACCAGAACTAAAGCCTACGGTACCATAACAAACTTATGATTAACATAAAGAAAAAACTTGTTCAATGCATACCTTCTGACAATAAACCTTTTATGGCAAAATACTTTAATGGCCATCTAATGAAACATGTAAATTACAGGAGGAAGATTTTTTAATTCAATAGCAAGAAAAACTGTTTTTAAAACAAATAAATATTAGCTTATACCGGGTGACCCACGAAGAGGTCCCTATTTTTGAATTGATATGACAGACGTATAGAGCGCGTTACAGACTTGAAATTCTACCGTCGTGACTAACACATATGTAAAAGAAATACCCCTGAGTATCAGTTAATTTTGACTGATCCAAACAAAATGGCGGAAAAACAAAAAAATCAGCAATCGTATTTTAAGGGTAAACCTACTTTTATTTAGAATAGGAACAGCTACAGCTGTTTAGACTATTTTAAATCTATCAGCTGACTGCGTGTATCCACAACAATGAACATATTTGGTAATAAACATTGGCATTTGTTATTAAGTTGCATTGTAAAGTGTCTTATATACCATGCCGTTTTCAACTGAGCAAAAAGTGAAATGTTGTTCCTGGGCAATTGCCTTTGAAAATGATTATGAAGCAATAAGGTGTTTTAGGGAAAGGTACCCAGGTGTAGTTCCATCGTCAAGGAAATCTATTCGTAAGTGGAAGACTATCCTACTAGAAACGGGGTCAATACAAAAAAATACCATAGATCCTCCAACATAGAAAATGAAGAAATCGTATGTGCTGCTTTCATGGAATCTCCAAATACGCCTAATTCAGTAAGAAAGATGGAATCTGCTACAGGGATACCGAAGTCATCTGTCCAAAGGTATGCCAAAAAGAACAAAATCAAACATTATAAAACTCATTTAGTTCACGGACTGCTTGAAGATGATCCTGACAGACGATTGGAATTTTGTTCGAAAATAATTGAAAAGACTGACGTAGATAGCAAATGGCATGAAGGAATCGTGTTTTCAGATGAAGCGACATTTTATCGAACAGGAACACATAATAATTTTATATTATATGACATAATTGTCATTACTATAACACAAAAAATCCACATATCTTACAAGAAGAGAAATTAAAATCAACAGGTATAACAGTTTGGGCTGCTGTTACCAAGGATGGTGTTTTGTCGTATGACATATCCCGACAAACAATGACTGGAAAAAGGTATGCATCAGTTTTAAGCAATCACATAGTTCCTCATCTTTCTCAGCCTGAGATGAAAGACGTTTTTTTCCAATAGGATGGAGCTCCTCCGCATTATGCTAATGTGGCCAAAGCAGTTTTGGACCAAAATCTTCCTAAACGTTGGATAGGTCGTGGCAGCAGCTTCATGGACTGGCCCCCAAGGTCTCCAGACTTGACTGTTTGTGACTTTTTTCTGTGGGGCTTTTTGAAGGAGAAGGTTTATTGTCATAACATTGCGACATTGTCATAATGAGGTTGATCGAAGAGGAACTGTTGTTGATACCTCGAGAGTTGTTCAGCAAAGGGTATGACTGTTTTCTATTTCGTTGTCATCAGTGCATTGCGATCGATGGACATCAGTTTTAATAAGGTTTATGGATCAAATAGATTTAATTTATTTATGAGTTTTATATCTTTAATTCCCTAACGTTGTTTAGTGCTTAGTAACATCGTTAAAATTCAATAATTATGTTGTAACACTTAAGCAAATAAAACAATTTTAACGAAAAGGTACTATTTCTTTGATATCACATTTTGTCCTAATGTGTCAGAATTAACTGATACTCAGGTGTATTTCTTTTACATATGTGTATGTTAGGACTGTTGAGTTTCAGGTTTGTAGAGTGTTCGGTGCATCTAATATATTAATTCAAAAATAGGGACCTCTTCGTGGGACACCCGGTACATTTAATAAGCATTGTATATAGAATAAAATTTCAATCATAGGTTTTAATTATACAAATTATATAATTTTCAAGTTGTGTTTGTTGATTTTTTTTCGTAAAGTTTGAAAAAACCACATTTCAAACAAATTTTGATTTTACTAGGTACTGTACTAGTAGGTAAACATAAACAAAATTGCAACAGTGGTTTAAATATTTCTCAAACGTTATCATAAAAATATTCAGAATATTTGTGAATAACATAATTTGAGTTATGAAGTTTGTACTGTCTCCTGTAAAATTTGATAAATGACCTTTTCAAAATAACCGAATGCCTTTTCTATTAGAAGGCTCATAATGTGGGCTTTGTTAAGAAGAAATTAAATTAAATTTTTTGATAAATTAAATTTTTCGATTACCGGTAAGTGATAGTGTTTCACTGATGGCTTGATGCTTACAAGATTGTGTATCATCGATATGATTTGATCATTTCATGAGCTTCTGTGGCACTTTTTTGCAACTTAAAACAAGACTTAATGTTAATGCGTTGTTAGAAATCCATGATGCAGGACAGACACGGTAAACACGATCCATTCTATTGGCTCTGGAAGTCAGAACGTGTTCAAACTTGACACTGCCTGTCTCAACAGATGAGGCTATCGGACATATTATATCAGCGTCAGCAGTTGCTGATATAAAAATTCATTCACCATATTTTTTGATCACACCTTCATGTATTTAAAATCAACAATCTAAAATTTACAAAATTACTTTAAAAAATCAAAATTAGGTACTTAACAAAATGAGCTCTATTGCTATAAGAGGGAATGCGCTAAAGTGGTTCAGGAGTTACTTAAATCATAGAAATCAAGTCGTGTCTATTTGCAGCGTTACTAGTGAACCGTGTCCAGTGGATTTTGGAGTAATACAGGGTAGTACATTAGGGCCTATTTTGTTCCTTATATACATAAATAATATCTCTAAAATAAAGCTGCAGGGGAACTTATTTCTATTTGCTGACGATGGATCTATTTTGTTCAAAGAGAAATCCTGGAATGAAGTTTATTCCCAGTTTATTTCAAACGTTGGTTTGATCATAATGCACTAACTCTTAATGTCCGCAAAACAAAGTATATGACGTTTTCAATTAGGGAGAACAATTGGGAACATATTAATAGAGAATTGGTATTGCACTCGTGCGGTGACATAATCAGCAATCATTGCGTCTGTGATCGGCTCGAAAGAGTCGACAAATATAAATATCTTGGAGTTATGTTTGATCATCAATTAAAGTGGAATGAACATATCTCTTTTATTAAAGCTAAAGTTCGTAAGTTGACATATGTGTTTAGACAGTTTGCTAGCATTTTGAATAAAGGCGAGTTGAAACAAGCGTACTACGCGTTTGTGCAATCCATATTGCAGTTTAGTATTATTGCATGGGGAGGTGCCTGTAAAACCCAGATTGAACGCATACTAGTTACGCAAAAAGCTGTCCTAAAAGCAATGATGAATAAGTCTCGAATGTATCCAACTGAAATGCTCTTTAAAAATGTTCAAGTGGTAGATGTAAGACAACTTTACATTAAATCTATTCTATTGTACATATTTAAGAATAAAAGTAATTTATTTACAACTATTAGGCATGCGTACAGCACGAGAAATGCTGTAAGATTCGGGATTGTTACATCTCGTTTATGTAATAAAAGATCAGAACTAAGCGCGCAATATGTGGCTCAGGTGTTGTATCGGAATGTCTGCAATTGAGAGACACGGAATCACATAGATCACATATAAGAAACACGTGATACAATGGGTGCTTGACAATGGGTAGGGAGGAGTCTGAAAACCTCCTCAGGTCTGTGTATAATTGTAGTTAATTTGAATATTTGTGAGCGTATGTATCATGATGGGAATGTATGATACAAGTGTGATAAATGAGTCTAAGTATGAAAGGTTATGTGTTTGGAATAGAAGAATATGTGTGGGTTTAGTTCTCGTATGTGTCAATGTATACTTGAGTGTATGTATTATGGCGTGTATGAACAATACGAGTGTGAGTAAAGAGTTATGTTCGTATAAAATACTTGTGTGTTTGATGTATATGGATAGTAGTTGATTCGACTATAATTAATTTATGTATGTACGAAGTTCCCGGGTTGCATGTGGTTGTAATGTATTGGATGTATTAAGTTGGTGTGAATATATGTGGGAATGAGTCTGATGTATATGTTAATATATGGATGTATGTGAGTGTATAAATGTATATTCAAAATTCATATATGTTATTATTATTATTTTCTTCTTCTCATCTTATTCTGTTATGTCTGTTTTCCTTGGTACCTTTGTGTCTTGTCTCTTGGCTTTCTATCTCTGTAAATACTACACTGCCACCACCAGAATAATAATATAAATGAGTTTATATAAAATTACTAAGTCTGATATGAGATAGTTTTGATCGCATTGCATGTAGGCAGCCAACTCATTACCTACACACAGGCGTAAGCCCATGTAGGGATTATTCTTTTGTATTGTTAGATTGTAAGACAATGTAGTGGAAAAAATCATAGGAATAAACAATTTTCATTTCATTTCAAAGGTAGTATTCATCCCAAATGAAAACGTTATGGTGTTGACCACAGAAGGAATCTTGTGGGATAAATAATGTATTTAGTTTTAATTTTGCACATACCTTTTTCATGTAGAAGTCCATACACTACCTAATACTGGCAGGTACTGGAATATGTGGCAATCTCCCTTATTAGGTCTTCCCTTTTCAATATAAATCAAAGAACAATCATTTACAAGTATAATACTAAATATACTTCTAACTGAAATGCCACCTAGATTTGGGCACTTTAAGGGTCTGTATTGGGGACCTTAATTTTTAGACTTTATATTATGACCTACCGAAATCAATTAATGAGGATCTTATTTGATTTCCCGATCGTACTACAGTGGATTAAACAAAAATAAAACAATCAAAGAATTAACAATATCTCTGGCAAATACTTTGGATGGAATGGAATCATGGTTTCATCAAAACGGACTAAAATTAATTGATAAAACACAGATTACAAAATTTTCTGCTACCTAACAACCATCAAACATTGAAAATTGTAAATGTAGTAAAAAGTCGTAAATCCAGAGAAACACGAGAGATGGAGAGGCTTAATTGTAAGGCTCATCTGGACTTTGTTAAGCAGAAATTAAAATAAATTTCCTATCCATTTTTGTAATTGAGAGGTAGTGTTTCGCTTGATGCTTGCAAGATTATGTATCATGGATATGTAGAATCAATTTTAAGAGATGGAATAATTCTTTAGGGCATTGCCTCGGGAGTAGAATCAGTATTTATATTACAGAAGAAAATAATTATAACAATAACAAGTTCCTAGGCCACTAAGCTCATGTAATAATATTTTCCGAATGCTAAAAATGCACACGCTTGCTAGTCTTTACATATACAAAATCTTAAATAAAGATGAATTATCAGCAAAATCTAAATTTGAACCCTGTTATAATACCACAAATAAAATGCTAATGATTTTAAACTTCACAATCACCATCTAACTTTATTTGAAAGATGCCCACAGTGTTCTGCTTTAAGGGTCTTCTATACCTTGCGTAAAACAGCAAAAATATGCACTTCGTATTACCGTGTTTCGGACGCCGTTTTTCAACCTAACAAGTTGTGAAACATCTTAAATTGTTCTTAAAGGCTTTGTGCTTTTGTCTTATACCTCATAATTGAAAGAAATCGTCGGCAACTCCTTTTAATCAACAGTTTAAATGAGTAAAAATCGATTATTTTTAACGCATTTTTTGGGAGTTTTAAGCAATAATTTCCATATTTTAAGGTAACACGTAAAAAATATAAAGCCTTCTTTATAACTTAAAGTAGTTTCCCAGATTATTAATTTATAAATAGAATCCGAAACACGGTATTACGAATGCATGTTTCAACGATTTTGCGGCTTGAGTCAGGCCTTTTGCATTGAAATCATACTGTACACTCGGGAGTTTTCTTCAAAGTAAAGAAGAGCCTTAAAATTGTATAACAGGCTACCCAATGATTATAAGAAAATAAATATTAGGCAGTTTAGAGAAAGAATACACGATAACATTATTGATAGAGCATACTACTCAATGAATTTTTAGTAAGCCCTGTATATTAGTTAATAGTTAAATTAAAAAAGTAATTATGTTACTTAAGCCCAGGGGCGGATCCAGGGTTTATGTTGGGGGGGAGGGGCACCGCCTCTGGTCGGGGGGATGGAATACTCCCCAGGAAAATAATTTAACTCATGATTAAATTAAAAAAGGATTGGGTTTGAAAACTAGTTTTATGTTCGGGTTTTAATCTAATAAAACAATTGGTATACCAGGACAATACAGTTAACTTCAACTTCATTTAATACATTATATTCACACTGACAGTGACAACACATAAAATAGAAAAAAGTATGGTTCAATTTCTACAACAAAATGAATCAAGATATACCTAATAAAATGTTCAATTGATTGCAATTGCAAAAGATGACTTTCTCTTGTGCTTCTTTAGCAAATAACATCAAAACTTCTTCTGCTGTGATAGTTGAAGAAATTTCTTGATTGATGTGAGCCCAATTTAGTCGATCCTCCGACATAGTAGTCCTTAGGAATGAGTTCATCCTTCGTAGAGCTGAAAAAGACCGCTCAGCTGTACTCGTAGTGACGGGTACGGTACAAATCATTTGAAACAAAACGTTTTTGATTGGAACGTCTGACGAGTGTTTCATGGCAAGGGCTGGGTGTTTAGGAAAACTATCTGAACTAGAACCCCACATGTGTTTCCAAATACTCAGCTCTCCTTTTACCGCATCATAACATGGCAGGTCATTTTCATAGAATCTGGCACCATCCAGAACCAAGTCTTCATAGTCTTCTTGAAACTTTCCCCCCTTAGGCAGGAGCTTTCCAATTTGGACCATTTGCTTTCGGAAACCTAGAGACAACTTCACTGATAAGAAAATACAGAAAATTGACATAAGTGGAAATTCTGAAATACCGTATTCATCTAGCGTACCACAGTCAACATTTGATCTAAGTTTTTCAGAACCAACTACTCGAGGGTTTTTAGTTCAGTTCTCATTTTAGTGGCCAGATTTTAAAACGAAAACAGTAGCACTTACTATAAACAGTGGTGCAGCACTTACTATACACTCTGTTGGTCATTTGGCGAAACTATCAATCATGGTTACAGTCCTCACAGACCGACTACATTTTACCCCGATGTAGTTTCAGTGGATAACCGCTACGCGCGTCAGCAGCAACACGATACCGTCAGTAGGATTCAAGCAGATGATGATGTTTAAATATTTTTAAGCACCATAAAAATATTTTTGTTGTGTTGTTTTTTTTATTGTTAAAAGAACAAAATGATTTTTTTTTTCTTTTATTGTATACAAATTTAACTACACAAAAACTATTTATTTAAAATTAAAACGTTAATTAATTTTTAAACGTGCCCCCTGTGCCCCTCCTGGATCCGCCATTTGTTAAGCCTGATTATTGTAACCATGTTCTTATTTTTGAGTAGATGTTGAATTCTGACAACTGTCCTGCTCTGATATTTTCATATAAAAAAAGTGTGTGAAACTCTCAAACGTTAGAAGTGTTAGTAGTAGTTTTAGAAACAGTTGATTTTGAGCCTTTGCTCTCTCTTTGCATTTGTAGGTCTACAAACATAAAAAAATTATATGTACCGGTACAACTAACACTATATCTTGGTTTGAATTATTGCTATTTTATCATAAAATTTACAATTTCTATTAATTTATAAATACAGGCATACTGACGATGAAAAATTGAGTGAATATTAAAAAGAACAACAATATAGCTTTGCCTAAATGACTGAGTTTAAAATATTTTGGATTAAAATAATCGATTTAAGTAGAATTATGATTAAAATGTACAATCTTTTGTTTTTATTTACAAAACGTATTTCAGGTCTTTGAGTAAAATATCAAATTGTAGGCTCTGTACATTTACCATTTTGAATATATTTAATGGAATAGGCTCAGATATAGTTTGTAGTCCTAGTTAGTTTCTTTTGAAAAACAAAGTAAACAAAAAGAATTGAAATAAATAAAGATTGAAACATATAACAGCTGATTTTGTCTATTATTAGCTTTAATACTTCAACACAAACTAAATAAATATTAAAACATACGGTATTCAGTTAATTTGCAGTTTATACTCAAGCGTCTACTGGTTCCCTATGCTGTGTATGAACACACTACACGCAGTGCAAGAGAGATTCGAATCGATTCTCCTACTCTTTCTTTTCAACAGCGGGTTGAAGTTGGAGACTGATGTTTAATGGAACTGAACGATCGGCAAGACTTTAAAACCAGTAATCGTAAAATTAAGAGAAACTTTGTTAACTTTTCCATTGAAATATCAACTCTGTAAGACTGCATTTTCAAAATGAATTCAGTTAAAACTTTGTATAAGGATTGAACACATTGGAACAAGGAAAGTAGTTCAGTTGGTAAATTGGCAGTGGTTTAATTCTACTTTATTCGCGTGTGTTCCCCGTACGTCACTATAGGCATACAAGTACTACGTAAAAAGTTCAAGTAACAAATTAAATACTAAATTGACCAAACAATTTCAAGGTTTACAGTTGACATCAATATAGCAACAAACTTATTCTATATTTATATCTTGCTAAACCTACGTGCTTCCTTCTCTGTTTTGTTATTTCGAGATTCAGGATTGGACCAATTAAATACGACACGGTTGGATTCAACTCAATGCTTGGACTTGAAATAACAGCTTACCTTAACAGCGACCTTTACCTTAAAGAGAACTGACAGTCGCCTGTAAAGTAGACTTGAGAACTGGGGTTTAAAGTATTTGTTAACAGATTAAATTGTGTGCTAACTCCTAAAGGTTATAAAAAAGTATGCATTTTTACAATCCTTTTTGTTTACTTTATTCTTGACAGCTCAGAAACAAATTAGGCCTGCAAACATAAAAATATATTTTAAACCATCACTTACAATGTTGAACTCTTGGTCTGAAATATTAAAAAGATTTAAGCGGTCTATATATTTCGTATTCATCTAACGTGTCCATTTGTTTGCTCTTCGTGCGTATATGTATTGGTTGGAAATTAGTTTCAAAATTAGAATACAAGGTGGTTTTCTTCTATAAGTGGCGTGCATAGTTAGACTTGGCATAGGTTACTCTGTTACTTGGAAGATGTTCTTAACCGTTTTTTTAAAATTCCTCCTTGACTGCCCTATATAAAACCACTCACATTCATCACAATTGATCCTATAAATCCTTGACTTTTGTTCAGATGCTGTTGTTCTTTTTGGGTTTAACAATGTTCTTAATGTTGTTGGAAGTGTGGAGCGACATGGTTCCATCTATCTTCCTCAGCGTGTTGGTTAGATAGTTAGGTAGGGTAACCCCATATATTCAGTGAATCTTCTACCAAATTTTACCTTGTTCTATCAGTGGTTTCTCCTTATTCCTTGTGAATTTTTAAGAATTTCATCCACCTTGGAACTCCTGCATCCTTTTCCCTGACTATGTATTTTATGGTATTCAGCTCATTATTATAAAATATTACTATTTTACCATAAAAAAGTTTGAACTTCTAATTTTTAAAATTAATATAGACCTACTAATGATGAAAATGTCACTTAAAAAATGTATTGAATTATTGTAATTGTGCTAATAGATTGTGCCTATCTTTACAATTTTACATTTCAACCAACTAATCGCACCAAAGAAAATACATTGATTATATTAAATGTTACACAGATAAAATCAAGTGGAAATATGGGGTGCTGGAGTTCCACAGTGCCTGGACTTGATCCACCACTTCTTGTATCTTCTGTTATATGATAAAGGTAATATTTTAATTTATACATTTAATATTATTTATCATCTTGCGGTTATGAATAGTACTGTGGATTTATAAAAAAGAAAATTATAAAATAACTGTTTGTGGAGGAAAGAAAGTTATATATGGTATTAATGATGATAGTAAAAATAATATATTATTTGCCATTCGATACAATTCAGTACTGAAGTACAATAGACATTATCAAACATTAATTTTAAACTAACATCAGGTTTGTAAACCTCTACACTTTCACCATAAATTAATAATCTTTAGACATAAACATGCATACATTATCACACAAAATAAACACAGGTTAATAATTTATCATTTCATTCTTAAGTGTATAAAATTCTTGTAATGAATATAAGAGGTTCTCGACATGCCAAGCATAATACTTTCTCAAACATTTTTTACTTGGGGTAGCACCAAAGTTATTACTAATCTTGTTGTATACTTTTAAACCCACCAACAAATGACAATGATTTCTGCAGCCTATAGTATCTCAAATTTATTTCCCTTCTATTTCTTGTATTGTATTTATGAATTTCATGTCTCTTGGGCAGTTCATCAAGTTTACTTATCCTATACCCTACCTAACCACTTCATACAAGTACAAATTGGTTACCGTGAGAATATTTAAACTCACGAAAAGAGGCTTTCAATGTATTCTCCCGTGAGACTTCTCCCGTCACAGCTCTTACAGCTCTCTTTTGTACAATCAGTACATCTTGTATTCTGCAGCTGTTTCCCCACAATACCTTCCCATACGACATAATGGACTAAAAATGCAAAATAAACATTCGTCAAATCCCCTTCACCAATAACCTTGTATAGCCTACTCAACAAGAAGATAACTTTCAAAATGTGTTTAACTACAAAATCAATACGTGGAATCCATGTCAGCTGCCTATCAACATAGATTTAACACTTTTGTATGCACTGCAATCATGGTCAGATCCAGCCGGTTTTGAAGGAGGGGGCTGTGTCCTATCCAGGGGGTGTAGAATGATTTTTTGGAATACAGTATTGAAAACATCTTTTTATACTATTTCATGAGCATCCATTTTGAATAGGAATTAAGGCTTATATGCTTTACCCAAAAAAAGAAATTTTACTGCAACAAATTGTAGAGAATAAATCATTGAATTGAACTGTATACTTGAAAATTTTAAATACCCCTTATTCTATAAATTTATTTCACTTTGTTTCACTAAATCAGAATAACTAATCAAAATTCTCGCTAACGTATTCAGACGGGAAAAGGTAACGACTAACGCGCCTAGGGCTTTGAAAATGTACATATTTCAAGGAAATACCCGAATAGCTTCGGAACACTGAATCGGGTTTTCCTTATATCAAACGAAAATACAGAACTTGCACTTTAAATCGATATAAAAATCATTATACAAGTATATCGATTTGTAATAGATACATCAAATGCTAAATGAGCTTTCTCATTGGTTAAAAACTGTCCAATTGCAAGGGTTTACAGAAAGCTTCATATCTAAGAAACTATACAACAAATCTTCTTGACGAATCCAACGTTGACCTTAACTTCTTCTCAAAACAAGTCTGTCTAACTGTTGTGTGCCTCAAAAAGTGACGAGTTTGAGTCATTTGCTTGTGCTTTCTCGCGCAGCATCAGTTGATTTAGACAACTACAATTTTACAACGATGATTACATATGTAAATATACGTTTTACAAGAAATTTTTAGATACAAAAATTTAATTTTATACATTTCCTTTCCAATGGTTTTTGTTTTATTGTGATAGGATAATATTTATTGAATGAAATATTCGATACAAGTTTTGTTGTCTGAGACTACTCAATTGAGCACTTAGACTATTAAACAAACAAAAATATAACACAAAGGAGGGGGCTGCATCCCCGACAGCCTTACCCCTGGATCCGTCAATGCCAGCAAGGCTCAATATTTTTCAAACTGAAAATCAATTGTTTAGTTTTAACATCATTCAGAAGAAGCCTGAACCCCTCAGAAGCACTGGCTACTGTGAAATCCACCATTGTTTGTAATTTATTGATATAATTGCTTATTGTTATAAATGTTGTGTCATGTAGAAATGTGTTTGAACATTATCAATTAAGCCATTAACAACGATTAAAAACAGAATATTGCCCAATACAGAGAGCTCCTGAACACCAGCTTTAACATTTAATACGGAAGAAAACCCACTTTCAGTATAAACCAACTGTTTCCTACCTTCCAAATAGGCCTATGACTGGAAATTTTTTAGATGGTTATTAATCAAACCATAATATTGCAGTTTATCAGGTAACATACCATGATCAATATACAATCAGAGGCTTTAGTTAGATCACAGAAAGTTGCCTGTGAACTGGCATTATTTTCAAAAATAACGTTGAAGTTGCATGAATGTTGAAAACTTACTCACGTTTTTAATATGGCCCAAAGTTTTAACTTGTACCCTTTGTCATCAAACTTGAAACGCATGAAAGAAGATAAAACTATTAAGCAAAACTTTTATTTCCACATTTTATCTTTTACAATCCAATTTTTATCAACAACACCAACTTTAAATTTGTTTTTCCGGTTACAATTAGAACAGATCATAATGTTGGCCACTATTAAATCTAGTTTCTAATTCAAGCAATTAATATGTTGAAGTTGTCATTCTCTTAGACTGGCCACTCTGTAATTGCATCTCCCGGCATTCGGCAGCCTGCCAATTTTTATTCAGTATTATATTATATGAACTGTCTTATGTAGGGTGACTTTTGTAAACTTTATGTTTTTATTAGTTAAAAGATATGCAAAATCTGTTCTAGGGCCTGTTCTTCACCGTAAGGGAAAACCTTAAAAAAACCTTTTTACAAAATCCCAAACCCTAACCTCTCCTACCGCTCTATTTAGAAAATGTGCAATGGACACAAATTGCATAACTACCTATGAATTTCTGTGAAATAAAAACCGACTAATGCATTCGTTCGCTACTCTCAAAAATGTTATTTTGTAAGTCTGTTTATAATTTTACTAGCTGACCCGTACGGCGTTGCCCGTGGTGGTTGGTATTTTCAGTCTTTTTAACGTAATTGTATTCTTTTTAAGTGTTCAGTCAGTGAGTGGTATTTGGCTTTTATATATATAGATCTTAAATAATAAAAGCACTATTGTCATAATAATAAAATATCTGAAATTATGATTTTAGTAACTTTGATCCCCCCAAATCCCCCCTAAAATTTCGAATTTTTTCATACCCTTTCTTAGTGAGCACCTATACCCCTAGAGGAAGCTACATACCAAATTTCATTCCAATCCATTAGGTAGTTTTGAAGAAATTGTGATTTAATAACTTTGATCCCCCCCTAAAATTTCTAATTTTTTGAAACCCTTTCTTAGCGAGCGCCCATGGCCCTAGAGGAATATACATACCAAATTTAATTCCAATCTGTTCAGTAATTTTGGAGAAATCGTAATTTAGTAATTTTTACCCCCCAAACCCCCCTAAAATTTACAATTTTTTGAAACCCTTTTTTAGTGAACACTTATGGCCCTAGAGGAAGCTACATACCGAATTTCATTCCAATCCGTTCGGTAGTTTTTGAGAAATCGTGATGAGTGAGTCAGTGAGTGAGTGAGTGAGTGAGTGGTATTTCGCTTTTATATATATATATAGATATTATGTAAATGACGGAAAGGATATCCAAAACCTGTTCTTGGGAAAGTTATCCATATTTAAAGAATACTTTTGAAAACTTATTTGCAAAATCACCCCCACAACTCCTATGACAACAATTTTTAATGAGCACATATGACTAAAACAAATTAAAACAACTTATATAAAATACATTTCTCTGTTAATAAGATTAAATTTGCTTAATGTAATTGTTCACATTTAATACAATTTTTAAAACAGTAAGCAATCCTATCCTTATTGCAACAGGGAGTTGCAAGGATTTTAACTTCACCAACATTGAACTATGGAATCCAACATACATGCATGTCTAACAAGCACTTGGCGGATCTTATTAATCCCATCTTTTTATCAAAAATAAGTCAGATCAAGTCAAGGCCTGAAGTAGCACAATCTCTACTTTATTGGACCAACTAAAGGCATTTAAATGTCATTCATTTTCATTTCCAAGAGTTAAAGATGTGAACCCTTCTTGGGATTAGGATCTGACAACTTAATCTTCCAAAGCTTCCCTTTTCTGTCATCCTGTCTACACTCTACCCATGTCAGGACCTTACAATAGGATTTTGATAAAATTTACATGATTTGTAACCGTAAATATATTACCTCGAAATGTTATAAAATCATGTACTTTAATTTAATATGATAATAAATTACCTTGTATGGTCTTGTGACTTCAAGTAATTAATGACATGTTTACTAGTCGTAACTTCATCATCAGATATCCGTTTAATTATACACTCTGAAGAACTCGTCGCACATTAAAATGTTAACAAACACACAACACTTACTCTAACACGAAAATTAATTAAAACAATCACGTCTTTCACTAGGTGTGCACCATGGCATGTTCGGCGAAGTACTGCCGGTATAAGCGATGAGTCCTACTGATATTTATCTCTGTTAACCTTCGATAAGTGGTTGAGGGCTGTGTCGTGTAAATGGTGGGACTGGAATGAAAGCAGGAGTATACAACATAAATTAACCAGAATGCAACAAATATTATATAGGTCAAACTGGGAGAACGTTCAAAGACCGATACAAAGAAAATGTTCCCGGTAACAAATCCAATACAGTAGAATCCCTCTTAACAGGTCTGGCCGGTTACCTGTTTGGCCGGTTGATCCGAGGTTCCCTTAATAAATAGATTTTTGTTAAGAAATAACCTACATATTTCATAAATAAACAAGCAAATAAGACGTTATTGCAACTCATTTTATTGTTAAGCACATACATACATGAACAAACACCAACAAATTAAACATTTTAAACTTACATAAACTTTGAAAACTGAATTTACACATTCATAGACTGCACCATTGTTTAAAAAATCTGTTATTTTTTCTGTTCTTTAACTCTCAAAGATTTTTTAAAGCCAAGTCTCTCCATTTTCGTACGTTCATTACGTCTAAAGCCGTTTTACCTTTTTGCTGCTCAACATATTATTCAATGTGTTACAAATATTACATTTTTGTTTTAACGTCCTGCTGTTTTGCACTTTAAGGCTAATGAAAAAGGGACCTACAGTTTTACGTGGAATCCGAACCACAGCCAATGATGTCTGTTAAGAAACCATTTAGAAAATTATTAGGGGTCAATGGGAATTGAACCCGGAACTTTTCCATGACGATTGATAAAGCTTTCACGCCTTAACAGCCACGGCCATCGTGGCTATACAAATATTACATATTTGGCTCCCACTAAATTCAGTAAAGGTTCACGAAGAAAAAGAAACAAACGATGCCGCTTTGTCGATTGATTCTAAGAAATAATGCAGTTGCCGCGTAAGTATGAGTTGAATCAAACTCACGTTCCCCCTCCCCTGTTTTGCCTGCCACAATACTAACTAACACAATACACACCTAAAGTTGCGTCACCCCGCTTTATTTTCCAAGAAATGTCCGTCAAACAATCAAAGTTTGAGACTTTGGCCAGTTATAGTAGTATAATTTGAAAGAGAAAAAAACTCTTGTTCCATAAGATAGCTTGGTTAATCCGAGGACCGGTTAATCCGAGGACCGGTTGATCCGAGGCCTGTTAAGAGGGGTTCTACTACATTCCAATTATGCACGTCATTTTACAGAAAATAATCATAGACGGGGCGATTTCCACTCTAATGTAAAGGCCGTACATTTGTGTACAAAAGGCAGGATAATGAATGCTAATGAAGAGTTTGAAATTTACAGAGAGTTCAAAACTAAACCGGACGACATTTTGAACGATCATTTTTAATTCCACTCCCACCATTTATATGATACAGCCCTTAATCACTTATAGAAGGTAAACAACAATAGAACTCATCCTTTAGGTATACTGGCACTACTACGCCAGACATGCCAGGGTGCACACCTAGTGACAGACACGATTGTTTTAATATTTTTTTACTTTCTCCACCCTATACGTAGTATATGGAGAAAGTATTGTTTTCGTAAAAATGTTCGAATTTGAATTTTCAGTTGAATTATCTGTTTTGGTGCTCCCTGAGCCCAAAAATATTTTTAGTGGAATTTTTTGTTTTGGTGCTCCCTGAACCCAAAAAAGTGTTTTTAGAGTGGTGTCTGTCTGTCAGTCTGTCAGTATGTATACACGACCAGAGAGGACACTATTGGTCCGATTTTCATGAAATTTGGTATGTAGGTACTAAACCCTAATATCTCCAGGCGTTTTTTTCATTTTTTGGAATTTTTAATTTTTAAGGGTAATTTACCCCTAAAAACCCATAAAAAACGACAAAAATGCAAATTTCTCAAAAACGGCTCTAACGATTTTGATGAAATTTTCAGTATTTATAGTGCTTAAGATGCCAAACAAAATGACACCACCCGCTTTTATCAAAACTTCGGCGTTTTATAATTATGGGGAAATGTTTAAAAATAAACAAGTTTATGTTGTCAATCTAGCATCGCGGCGGCGGCCGCACGGGGTAGCAATCACGGCCAGTAATTCAAAGGTCGCGCGATCGAATCCCGCCTAGGACAATAATTTTTTTATACGATTGACGTAGGTAGAATATTATTTTTTGGTTTTGTTCTAAAAATTAATAAATAAAATGATTGAAAACAATATTATTTTGACTACAGTAAGTTGGGAGAAAGTTTGTGTCAGTTAACTGATACCGTTTATTTTGTTAGTGAAAGTGTTGTGCGTTTGTAAACAATTTAATGTGCGACGAGTTCTTCAGAGTGAACTGTTAAACGGATATCTGATGGTGGAGTTACGACTCTGAAAAATGTCAACAGAGAAATTGACTTGAAGTCACAAGACGAACAGGACCGTACAAGGTAATTTATTATTATAATATTTAATTGTGACTTGATACTCCAAAATGCATCTGAAATTTAATTTATTATATTTTTTTTAGAAAATTGTGTTACATAAAATAAATCTACTATTTCAAATGCATGTTCTCTGTGAAGTACAAAATAATGGGCGCCCTCAACGTAATGCTTCAGTAAACTTCAACCTACGTTCCTCTACAAAGGAAAACATATTTGTTACGGATACGTGTTTAATATTCATCCGTGCCCAGTGCAAAATATAAAAGAAACACGTCCTGAAAAACTTCAATACAGTTTTTCATATAAATTTAAAGCTTTGGTGCGACTGTCTCTCTCTCTCTCTAAAGTACATTGTACAGTAAGGTTACAGACTGAAATAGGGCTGTCTCTCTCTCTCTCTCTACAAAGTACATTGTACAGTTAGGTTCCAATAAAAGTAGAACCTATAATTGTACACACCACTGTATTACATTTTATTACAATGAACCTTACAAAATGGCGTACAATGGTTAAACTTTGGTATGTTTCTGAGAAACTACTGATTACCAATTTGTGATTCCTTCTGTTATTTGATTTTTCTATACATACTAGCTGACCCGTACGGCGTTGCCCGTGGTGGTTGGTATTTTCAGTCTTTTTAACATAATTGTATTCGTTTTAAGTGTTCAGTCAGTGAGTGGTATTTGGCTTTTATATATATAGATCTTAAATAATAAAAGCACTATTGTCATAATAATAAAAGATCTGAAATTATGATGTTAGTAACTTTGATCCCCCCCAAACTCCTCCTAAAATTTCGAAATTTTTCATACCCTTTCTTAGTGAGCACCTATGGCCCTAGAGGAAACTAAATACCGAATTTAAGTGCAATCCGTTCGGTAGTTTTGAAGAAATCGTGATTTAATAATTTTGATCCCCCCAAACCCCCCTTAAAATTTCGAATTTTTTGAAACCCTTTCTTAGCGAGCACCTATGGCCCTAGAGGAAGCTACAAACCAAATTTCCATTCCAATCTGTTCGGTAATTTAGGAGAAATCGTGATTTAGTAAATTTTACCCCCCAAATCCCCCTAAAATTTCCAATTTTTTAAAACCCTTTTTTGGTGAACACTTATGGCCCTAGAGGAAGCTACATACCAAATTTCATTCCAATCCGTTTGGTAGTTTTGAAGAAATCGTGATTTAATAACTTTGATCCCCCCAAACCCCCCTAAAATTTCGAAATTTTTCAAACCCTTTTTTAGTGAGCACCTATGGCCCTAGAGGAAGCTACGTACCAAATTTCATTTCAATCCGTTCGGTAGTTTTTGAGAAATCGTGATGAGTGAGTGAGTGAGTGGTATTTCGCTTTTATATAAATATAGTGTCTGTCTGTGGTTTCAAAATACTTTTTTCTTAGCACATATTAGGTTATTCATACTTTACCAATACCTAAACATGCATTTTAAATTTTTTTGTCTGTCTCGTTTGTCCGGCCTAATCTCCGGAATGGCAGAAACAATTTTGACAAAACTTTCTATTCGCACGTAGAGGAATTTTCAGATACTAACCTAGGCTACTTTTTCTCCTATTTAGGGTTCATATTTAAAAATTGAAAAACTGTGGACAAAATTAGGGGTTTTGCGAACGGACGTGGCACGCGACCGTTATAAATAAAACTGATTTTGATCAAAAGCTCAACCCTTTGACAAAATCTTCTGCGCTTTTAGATTACTGTATACGCTGGTTTAACCGTTAAATATATATCAAAACAGTATGCAATAATGTGAAATGTACTCATAAATTAATGTTAAATACACCTCAAAACATAGTAGCTTTTAAGTTCGTCAGGGAGTAATGAGTAATGAATTGGCGGAAAACGGGATTTTAGCGTTTATTGCTGATAGCTAATAATTTACGTAGTCCTAAAAGGGATACGTAGATCGATTTGGGCTAAACTCACTGTGCGTTTTTCTGCCATGGAACTTGGGATCTAAAATCTCTTTTTTTAATTGTGTATAATGGTAAGGCACAATATTTACCCGATATTCTTTTTATTTATTTAACCAAATGTGCGAGCGAAGCCGCAGGTACGAACTAGTTAAGAAAATATTCCAAGAAAAACTTGAAAATAAACTAATTAGTTTTGATTTGTTTATTTATGTAAAGATTGAAACTGTTTTATTTAGTTTTTGGTGTCATATATTGTTTGAGTTTGATGTTTACTGGACATTATACATTCCAGATGTTGTTATTACTTTCATGTTTAATTTGGTATGTTGTATACTTCCAAAGTTTGTAGTATGGGAACTCATATATAACTTTCAGTTTTTAAATAATTCGACCACGCAGCTGGACCGCTGACGTGAGTCGAGCAAATTTCCGAAATTAAGTCTATAGGGTTTCAACCAACAATTTGGGAAATAGGTCTATTCACGACGGTGCTGAATAGCTGCAAAATGGTTCGCACGCCATTCCGCATATTTGGCTCATCTTTAATACACAATTCATTGCGTTCTTCGCACGCCAACCCGCGTATTGGGTGTATCTTCAATACACAAAGCTTTGCGTGCTTCGCACGCCAACCCCACGGTAGAATCCACCACATGGCTTTGAACCGGGTACTTCTACGACATTTTACGTTTTGATCGATTTTGGGGGAACCAAGCGAGCTATAAGGTCGCGTAAAAAAATGTGCAGAATAACATCCTACATTTATATTTGTAGAACAGACTCTAAATAAAATTCACTATCGTAGGAAAAATCTAAAAAAACAGTAACTTCCGGTCAAAAACGTACTTCCGGTTGTTGGATTTTTTGGCTAACGAACTCGTCCGAGCGACGTAAGCAACCAACATGTGTACCAAATTTGAACCAAATCGGACTTAAAATGCGGCCGCTAGAGTGCGAACACATATATACATATAAATATGATTTTTAATGGCACCCCAAAACGTGTTCTGGGGACCATGATCGGTGCTCATTTGCTACTCCCGACCTTGGGTCTTACCATTATTGCCACTGCAATAGCTCGTTTTTCCTATGGAAATTCGCTAATAATAATGTTTATAAAATAAAGTTTGTAATTTTTACATTAATTGAATACATTACATATATTTACGTAAAAAAACTCATATCAGGGATTATGAAACAGCATTTATATAGTAGACAAAAAAACAAACACATGACACTGAGTATCAAACATCAGAATAAAAATCCATTTGCCAGTCAATTAAATGTCGTACGTAATGTGATATACTCGTAACGGTTATGCAAAATTATAAAACTACTGTTTTATGAAATTGATACGTTCAGTACTACCTTTGTCATGTAAATAATTCATTGTTTTCAATGAATAGGCCAGTCGGTAGGGGTAATTTTAGATAGGGTAAATTTTCCAGTAATTTACAATACGGCTGATTTTTGTTTTATAAGTACATTAAAGTATGTACATTAACATAAAAAAAAGTTTACCAGTCTATCGATTTCCCAAAGTCGAAAAAAAAAATCGATTATCAAATTTTATGTTGATATTCCAAAAATTTACGAAACTGGAGCCGATTGAAATTAGTTCGTGGGTCCGGTACTCCTAAAATCGAGAAACCCATTGATAAGTCAAGTGGCTCTAGATCGGGTCATTTTCAAGATAACAAGCTGAGACTCAGCGTAAATGTTTAAAATACATATTTCAACTCCTATGTCAAGTTTCAATTCGATATATTAAAATTCAGCCAGTTTAGAATGAGCCAACGATTCGTATATGAATGAAATTTCAACTTTTAGTGATTTCCCCTGCTGCAAAGTACATACCTGCGTTATTTTTTCCAGACAAACCATTGCTCGGAGGAAATAAATATAAATGTCCTTTTTTATTGAAAAATACCTCCCCTACACGGTGGTATTTTTTATTTTCCCCTATCTTCATCCCAGCTCGAAATATTAAGGATAATCGGGGGAAAAAATGATAATCGATTTTTTTCGACTTTGGGAAATTGATAGACTGGTAAACTTTTTTTTATGTTAATCTACATACTTTAAGGTACTTATAAAAAAATCTGCCGTATTGCAAATTACTGGTAGTTTTAACCTATACCGACTGGGCTAGAAGTTTGCTTAGTGTTTATTCTAATCCAAGCAGTAATTATGTTGACCATGCGCTATGAAAAGGAAAGTGAATTAAAATATGCACCGGCCTCTGGTTTACCTTAGTCTGTTACCTGTATTCTATTATCAGCCCTTCTGCCGCCTGAGGTATACTTGTAGCCTGTATTTTTAATAAGCTGGAAAAGAAACAATCATTATCTTCCTGGAATTTGTATTCCCTAGGCTATCTGAGCTACATACAGTAAAGAATTAATTAATTTTCAGTTTTAAGCGAGGTAAAACAAGACTCTAACGTCACAGTTAGGACGATCTACTGAACAGAAAATTTATTAGTCCTTCAGTACATATGTACGAAATTAATTGCAATAGACTTCGTCACTATGAGCTTAATTTAGACATTAAAACGTAAAACTAACATGACAGATGACCCAGGCCTACTAAATATTGATTTCACAACTTAAGGGTCTGCTGTAGTGGCGGCCATCTTGGATTTTTATCCCATAAGAGCAATGTTAAATTTCAAACCATTTATTTCTTTCATTTTTTATCATAAAATTGTTTGCAAGGTCTAATTTTAAGCACAGTCACAATACGCATCCGTTTTGCAATTTACATTTTTTTAAATGCTTTTGATTTGTTATGTAATTGAAATTTTGTAAGTACAAAGTTTGCATTTTTTCCTAACACAATAAAAAATGAATAATGAAAAATATTTTGCAAGCCGGATCCGAAATTTTATAAAGAATATTCAGTTTTTTTTGTCAACACTCAATTACAAAAGATATACTTATAAAATGGTTTAAAATGAGGCAATGCCAAAGTGATCAGCTGCAAGAAATTGCACTGTTTAGATAGGGATACAGTGAGAAGCGGTTGCGTTTCCGGTTGCTTTCTCGTTTACTGGAGCAGACCCTTAAATATTCATCCAAGTTATAAAATGGGTGCTCTTTTAGCCAACCATAATGTATAATAAATCATCATTTGACAAGGTTTGAAAAGTGGCAGGCAGTTTATTGAACAGTTTGATTCCTAAAACTAAATGATAGTTCTTTTATTTATTCAATCTATGTTTTGGTTGTTCAAGAATATGACCAAGTCAGTTATTGTAAACCTGAATTAATAATCTAACTGGATACATATGTAAATTATTCTTTACATCCATTGCTACATCAAAAGTATTTAGGCCTAGCCTAAGTTTATGACAGTTAATATACCAGTTTCAACAAACAGTGACGTGCAATGTTATACTTTTTTTGAGTTTATTAATAATGTCAAAGTTTTTTTAAAAACTCAAATTGTGCGTATTGCTATTCCATTTCTCCAGAAATGTACAAAGTACAGTATGCCCTTTTTAAATATTCAAAAGTTACGTGACTCCTAAGATTGACTGATAAATAAATCACCATTAATAATAATAATAGCTTTATTGCCGTTAAACGTAATAGTGCAATAGGCAACAACAGTCATATTGGAATAGAGAACAATACATCATTTCACACTAATTAATTATACATAATTATATATCAACCAAATCACAATCCATGAATTCCTGCACCGAATAGAACACCTTTAGCTTAGGCCATTTTTTAATTACATTTTTTAAGGTTTTTCCTTTCAAAGTTCTTATATGCAGAGGCAGTTTATTAAATAGCATATACTGTTGGTAATAATAACTCTTATGCGTTTTAGATAGTCTTATACTAGGAGCTATAATATTACATTGGTTTCTAGTATTGTAACCACGTCTCTCATATTGGTTGTCAAATTGTAATATATTTTGTTGGACATGAATTAAGTTACAATATTTATATACTGCACTAGCTGACCCGTACGGCGTTGCCCGTGGTGGTTAGTATTTTCAGTCTTTTTAACGTAATTGTATTCTTTTTAAGTGTTCAGTCAGTGAGTGGTATTTGGCTTATATATATATATATATAAATCTTAAATAATAAAAGCACTATTTTCATAATAATAAAAGATCTGAAATTATGATTTTAATATTTTTGACCACCCCCCAAACCCCTCCTAAAATTTCGAAATTTTTCATACCCTTTCTTAGTGAACACCTATGGCCCTAGAGGAAGCTACATACCAAATTCCATTCCAATCCGTTCGGTAGTTTTGAAGAAATCGTGATTTAATAACTTTGATCCCCCCTAAAATTTCTAATTTTTTCAAACCCTTTCTTAGTAAGCACCTGTGGCCCTAGCGGAAGCTACATGCCAAATTTCATTCCAATCCGTTCGGTAGTTTTAGAAAAATCGTTTTTAATAACTTTGATCCGCCCAACCCCGCCCCCCTAAAATGTCGAACTTTTTCAAACACTTTCTTAGTGAGCACCTATGGCCCTAGAGGAAGCTACATACCAAATGTTATTTCAATACGTCCGGTAGTTTTTGAGAAATCGTGATGAGTGAGTCAGTGAGTGAGTGAGTGAGTGAATGGTATTTCGCTTATATATATATATATAGATATATATATATATGTAGGCAAGGAAAAGTCATAATCATAAGTTTACAAAAACCGGGTTTACAGGATTGTCCATTTGACAACCCAATAATGAGCCTTATAGATTTTTTTAAATATAAAAACTCTCCCTGAAATACCCGAATTGCCCCAGAGTCGTACACCATACATTAGCATTGAATGGAATAGGCCATAGTATGTTAGAAGAAGTACTTCCGAACTAACACGCTGCTTTAATTTTCTCAATAAATAAATAACCCTAGATAGTCTTTTACAAAGATTTGCAACCTGAGATTCCCAGGTAGGCTTACTGTCCAAATGCATACCCAATAATTTAACGGTATTAGATGTTTCCTTTTCCAATAGAGTGTGATTAAGCGTGAAGATAATATGTTCGGTCTTGTCTTCATTAATTTTAAGATTATTTGCCGAAAACCAAGTCACTGCAAATTCCATAATCCTTGATACCATCTTCTCAACATAATCTATATGCACTGACCAGGAGAGCATACTATCGATTTTCATACCAGGCAAAGTTACAACATTTTCATGTGCAGGCTTATAACTATGTTTATATTTATTTTGTAGAGTGACTAAAAGTTGTTGAGTTTTTTATCCATTTAAATAAAACATTTATCTAAAACCAGTCATTTGCTTCGTTTAAAACTCTAGCGGCTACATTATCCAATTGAAAAATATCTTTATGACTTACAAGTAAAGAGTGTCGTCGTTTCTACATTTAGTCCTCATTTCTACTTTTACTCTTAGTAAAATTCAAGGGTCATTTGTGTAGACAATATATACAACAAAAAAATCAATCCCATCCAATCTAAACAAAAAAAGTCTAACCAAAACCTTGACCTAGAGGGTTGCAGCCAAGATAGCAATCTTTAAATTTGAATACAATCCAAATTGCGTTTGAAGGAAGACGTACAGTGATTGGAAGGTGTCTAATTAACCGAAGAAACCACTACCAGACACGCTATATATCCGGCAACGCCCCAAAGTGCTTCCATTACATGTAACTATAAGATTATGTAGTCAGTTTTATGAATTTATTTAATAGTATTATATTTTTAAGTAATACATTTAAAGATTATTATTATTATATTTACTTTTTGTTGTACTAAGTAAACAATGCAATAGTTTTAAGTTTTAGTTCAACCCACGGTCCCCCCCCCCTAGCTCTCAGGGAAAGGAAAATATGTACATTATTAATTTTAGTCAGGTATTTTTCTTTTAAGAGATTAGCACTGAAATATGTTTCAAATGTTATGTGCCGTTTGATTTTACATATACTTATTTTATTTTTTACAAGAGTTCGAGCATGAGCTGCAATGCACTGTGTATTGTAAATACTTCCAAGACGAGGGTTGGCGTGCGAAGCACGCAATGCAGTGTGTACTGAAAATACTTCCAATATGGGGAAGCACGCAATGCATTGTGTATTGAAAGTACTCCCAATATAGGGGTTGGCGTGCGAAGCACGCAACGCATTGTGTATTGAAAATACTCCCAGTACGGGAGTTGGCGTGCAATGCACTGTGCGTCGGCCACTTCTCATAGTGTTCAGTGTCAAGCTCACATGTGTGTCCTTAGCAGTGAACGTGTTAGCTCCATACAAATTTTCACACGAAGTTTACAGAAAAGAACAATCCAAAATTCCCTCTCTCTTGTACAATGTAAAGAAACGGTACCAGGAACTGGCACATACTTTCTCACAAACATATTTAAATTATTTAACAGATTCACTGTGACTTCATAACTGTAGGTGGGGTAGGAGAGGTGATTTATTAAAAGTAGGAGATTGACTAATAAATATTATTATCATCTAGAAAGAAAACTTTCGATCGATTTCGAACAAATTTCCACCAAAAACTAGGCCTGTATAGATGCACGAAAAAATGGTTTTGAAAAATTTTGAAAAACAACCGCCTTTATGGCAAAAAATCCCCCAAAAATCAGTTATTATTATTATTATTATTAGCTATAGGAGAATTTTTAGAAAAATGCGGGTTTTTGCATATGGTAGGGTACATTAAAGGTTACAAATAAGCCAAATTTTATCAAAATCATTAGAGCAGTTTTTTTATAAAAAAATGATAACTGATTTTTTGGTTTTTTTTTTGCCAAAAAGGGGGTTGTTTTTCAAAATTTTTCAAAACCGTTTTTCACTATACATGCCTACTTGACATGTCTGGTACAAATTTGTTTGTAATCCATCTAATAGTTTTCGCTCTAGTTTTGTTTATAGACATACTGACTCAGCCGTTGGGTAAAATCCCCATTATGAACTTCGCTTCGCTTGCAGCGTAAAAACTCGTCCGTCGGCCTCGGATGAGAAGATGCCCCCAAGGTAAAATGACACACGTGGCTTTGGACCGGGTACTTTTATTGTATTTTGAACAGCTGTCTGTGTGTACGCAATATATTAGTAGAATTCGTTACCTCCTAGTGGCCTCGCGAATTTGCACCACTTGGCTTCGAACTGGGTACTTTTATGGTATTTTACGTTTTGGTCGATTTTGGGGAAACCAAGCGAGCTAAAAGGTCGCGTAAAAAAACAAAAATGTGCAGAATAACATCTTACATTTATTCTCGTAGGAAAAATCTCAAAAAATAATTACTTCCGGTCAAAAACGTGCTTCTGGTTGTTGGATTTTTTTGGCTAAAGAACTCGTCAGAGCGACGTAGACAGCCAACATGCGTACCAAATTTGGACAAATCGGACTTAAAATGCGGCCGCTAGAGTGCGAACACATATGTATATCTGATTTTTAATGACACCCCAAAACGTGATCTGGGGACCATGATCGATGCTCATTTGCTACTCCCGACCTTGGGTCTTATCATAAGGGCCACTGCAATAGCTCACTTTTCCTATGGAAATTCGCTAATAACTGCAATACAAAATATTTAAAACCTGGAGTCATTGCATCGTCGATCCGTATTGTCACAAGCCCATATTTCAAGGAAAATCCATTTCCTGTCAAAACTGATTGCCTCTGCCACTCATTCCACTTTAATCACTTTGATATTTCTTTTGTTGTCTCCGTTTTATACTGTTTTTCATTTTGTTAGTGTGGTACTAAAGTCTACCTCGAGGTTTCTAACGTAGAGAACATTCATTACTAAACGTCCGTCCATTACAAATGCCACAGTAATTACTGGGCACTAATCACTGGGTAGAATCGTGCTGTTATTGTCTAATTAATCCTCCCCCTCCCCCCCATCAATCCAAACCCTCAGTTCAGCCTGGGAGTATCGTCTAATAACTTAACATATTGAAAACATTAGCATTAACACCTTCATTGCTACGCAAATTTCGAATTTCCTACGCTAGGAGCTGACCTTTTATTTTTACTTTCTCCCCCTATACCATAGTATATGGAGAAAGTATTGTATTCGTCAAAATTTTCGAGTTTGAGTTTTTGGTGGAAATATCCGTTTTGGGCCCCCCTGAACCTAAAAAAGTGGTTTTCGGAGTGATGTCTGTGTGTGTGTCTGTATGTGTGTCTGTGTGTCTGTGTGTCTGTGTGGATGTTATCAGACCTAGAGCCTAAACCAGTCGTCCGATTTTGATGAAATTTGGTATGGAGGTACTAATCCACGTTATCTCCAGGCGTTTTTTTCATTTTTGTGAATTGTTTATTTTTAAGGGTAATTTTCCCATAAAAACCCTTAAAATAACGGTAAAAACTACTTTTCTCAAAAACGGCTCTAACAATTTTGATTAAAATTGTATAGTTTATTAGGGACCTAAAGTACTATAAACTGTAAAATTTTAATCAAAATCGTTCGAGCCGTTTTTGAGAAAAGTTGGTTTTTCCGTTATTTTATGAATTTTTATGGGAAAACAACTTTAATACAAAATCACCTCTCCTACCCCACCCTACAAGTCACCGTGAATCTGTTTAATAATTTAAATAGTTTGTGAGAAAGTAGTGCCAGTTCCTGTTACCGTTTATTTATATTTTATAGTCCAAATGAGTAGAAATTACTTTATTTTTGAACCTTTCTACGTAATAAGCACTAACATTTTAAAGCAGACGCACATGTGCGTCCATAGCACATAGGCTTAAAATTGGCATGTGAAACACGCAATGCACTGTTAATTGAAAACACTCCCGATATGGGTGTTGGCGTGCAATGCACTGTGCGTCGGCCACTTCTCATAGTGTTCAGTGTCAAGCTCACATGTGCGTCCTTAGCAGTGAACGTATTAATGGTTTATTGATTTTTCCTGTTTGAATTGTATTGTTGAAGGCGTTAAAACGCTATTTAAAGAATGCGTCAGTATAAAACCAATGCGATTAAATTGGGAGACAGTGATACTTAAACAAGTTAAGAAAATATTTTGAAAATTAAAATATATATATATATATACTTTGTCAAACAGAAAATGCACAAGATATATTATTGACTAGCTTGCCCTATCCGGCTTTGCACGGATAGACAAATCAAAGTTAAATGTATACTAACAAAAAAAATATATCGATAAATATATTACACAATATTTGATCGATTTTAGGGGAACCAAGCGAGCTATAAGGTCGCGTAAAAAAACAAAATGTGCAGAATAACATCCTACATTTATATTTGTAGGAAAAACTCTAGAAAAACATTTATTCTCGTAGGAAACATCTAAAAAAATCTGGAAATCGGTTGACCGCGCAGGCCAACCCTAGAACTTCCCGCTAAGTTTGAATTTAAAGCTCTTAAAAATGTGAATTTTTAAAGAACTATAAATTTTGAATGCGTCGTTCGATTTTCATTTTTTTAAAAGCATTCAACGCAGTTTTCAAAGCACAAAACGAAAATGTACAGGTTTATATTGACTGGTTGAGAAATCTGGAAGATATCTTTAAAAAATACAAAAAACTAAATTTTGTGATTTTTTAAACAACTATAACTTTTGAATGCGTCGTTCGATTTTCATTTTTAAAAAAGCATTCGACGCAGTTTTTAAAGCACAAAAAGAAAATGTACAGGTTTATATTGATTGGTTGAAAAATCTGCAAAATATCTTAAAAAAATACTAAAAAACAAAATTTTGTGAATTTTTAAACAACTAGGCTATAATTTTTGAATGCGTCGTTCGATTTTCATTTTGAAAAAAGAATTCTACGCAGTTTTTAAAGCACAAAAAGAAAATGTACAGGTTTGTATTGATTGGTTGAGAAATCTGGAATATATGTTAAAAAAATACCAAAAAACGAAAATTTGTGAATTTTTAAACAACGATAACTTTTGAATGCGTCGTTCGATTTTCATTTTTAAAAAAACATTCTACGCAGTTTTTAAAGCAAAAAACGAAAATGTACAGGTTTATATTGATTGGTTGAGAAATCTGGAAGATATGTTAAAAAAATACCAAAAAACGAAAATTTGTGAATTTTTAAACAACGATAACTTTTGAATGCGTCGTCCGATTTTCATTTTCAAAAATGCAGTTGACGCAGTTTTTTAAGCACAAAAAATGTATATATGGTTTTATTATGATTTTTTCGCACGCTTTAAAGTTATTTTTAAAAAACATAAAAATTCAAAAAAAAATTTAGGTTATTTTTTTAAATTTCTTCGGAATGGCTCTATGGATTAACTCTCAAATCTAATCAGATCTAAGTTTTGATACACTCTTTCGAATTACATGTCGTAGAATTCAATCGGTTGATTCGTTTTTGAGAAACTGTACGACAAAAATTTATTTACACACATACATGCACACACACACACACGCACCCCGACACACACTCACTCACACACACACACACACACACACACACACACACACGGTCGGACATCTCGGCGGGAATAGTCAGAATGGCTTCCTGGGACCTCAAAACGTGGA
>JAGFPH010003610.1:6741-16831 GCA_018207615.1 Philaenus spumarius | reverse complement strand
GAATTTTTAAGGGTATATAGCGTACATAGCGTGTTAAGGGGGTCTGAGTAGAGTATGTTAGCAAAGTTTAATCAAAATCGTTAGAGGGGTTTTGGAGTAAATACCAAAAATGTGCTAAAAACTGGTCCCACGGTAAGACACCACCTCCGATTTGCTTCAAATTTACATGGGTTTAATTGTTTACGTGTTTGAAGATATCCTGTAAATTTCAGTTCGATCCGTCCAGCCGTTCGCCCTGTGCACTCCGGACACACACACACACACA
Organism: Philaenus spumarius; assembly: GCA_018207615.1. Taxonomy (NCBI): domain Eukaryota; kingdom Metazoa; phylum Arthropoda; class Insecta; order Hemiptera; family Aphrophoridae; genus Philaenus; species Philaenus spumarius. Next base: position 16,566 of record JAGFPH010003610.1, on the reverse strand, counting down.
CAGACACACAAACAGACCAATTGCCAAAAATGCATTTTTTGGACTCAGGGGGCCTTGAAACGTAAAGATATTATGAAAACTCGACATCGAATTTTTGGGTCGATCGCAATACTTACCTTACCTAGTATAGGGTAAGGGAAGTAAAAAGTTGTGTTACATCTTAAATTGTTCTTAAAGGCTTTGTGCTTTTGTCTTATATCTCATAATTGAAAGAAATCGTCGGCAACTCCTTTTAATCAACAGTTTAAATGAGTAAAAATCGATTATTTTTAACGCATTTTTTTGGGAGTTTTAAGCAATAATTTCCATATTTTAAGCTAACACGTAAAAAATATAAAGCCTTCTTTATAACTTAAAGTAGTTTCCCAGATTATTAATTTATAAATAGAATCCGAAACACGGTATTACGAATGCATGTTTCAACGATTTTGCGGCTTGAGTCAGGCCTTTTGCATTGAAATCATACTGTATACTCGGGAGTTTTCTTCAAGGTAAAGAAGAGCCTTAACGTTTGAGTACTATCATCGCGTTAACACACGTTCACTGCTAAGGACGCACATGTGAGCTTGACACTGAACACCATGAGAAGCGGCCGACGCACAGTGCATTGCACGCCAACCCCCCATATTGGGAGTATTTTCAATACACAGAGTGTTGCGTAGAAAGAATCATTATTTTGAAAATCGCAGTACTTTGACGTCTTGATTTTTTTCTTCTGAAATTCTGAAAGCGATTCGGATGGTTGGAGTTCGTATGATTTTAGTTTTACTGTACAAATATTAAAAACGTCATTGCGTAAGGGGAGTCGGACTGTCCTATAAACGCCATGTTAGTTTTTACATCCTTAAGCTCCTTTTTCTAGAAAACCAGCAGAGATATCATTTTGATTTTTGTAAAATTCGATCATCTGTTTTATAACCACATTTTAAGCACAGGGAATTTAAAAATATTTTTGGTTTTATATTAATGATTTTTTTAATGTTAGTTTTTTTTTCATGTATAATCACATTTAAACACATATATAAAACCTAAAGTAGGCTATGCAGGAATATTTCCTGTGCTTAACATGTGCTCTTAGGGTAGATGAACAAATTAAAAAAAAATCAAGAAGATATCTCAAATGGTTTCCAAGATAAAGTACTTTAAGTGAAAAAAATCGAAACTTTCGGAAAACGAACGACAAAGTTGAAAATGACTAAAACTATGAACTAAAATGACCATAATCAACCTTTAATACATTCCAGCTCCATAAGCAGGGTTGTCTGGGTCTTAGAGCTCTTCAATCTCATCTTCCAGCTTCCTTTTTGCTAATGTTCTCTTCTGTCTGAATTTTTTTTTCAAATTCTTCGACCGCCCTATCTGCCTTAATGATTCGTAGCTTATCGACACTTTTCATTCTATCTACACACTGATTTCCAGGATAGATGCCTAATTTGCTCAGAATTTTACATTTAACAATGTTTCCCTCGTTGTATGTAGCTATCTCCTCATGAATACCAAATTCTAATGTATTTTTTTAGAATGAATGTGGTTTTAGGTAGCCTAGACCAAATGAAGCTGTTCAAAGATTCACAAGCGTTTTGGGTGCCTCCATGAAGACATCCTTTTAGCAAGTCAGGGCGAGCTAAATCTTTAAAAATAGGTTTTATTTGCTCCTCAAATCGATAAACTCATTGATAAGTCAAGTGGCTGTATATCGGGTAATTTTGAAGATAACAAGCTGAGACTCTGCATAAATGTTTAAAATATATATTTTAACTCCTATGTCAAGTTTCAATTCGATATATTAAAATTCAGCCAATTTAGAATGAGCCAACGCTTTATATATGAACGAGATTTCAACTTTTAGTGATTTTCCCTGCTGCTTACATACCTGCATTATTGAATTTTTTCCAGACAAACCATTGCCCGGAGGAAAGACGTACATATGATCTTTTTTATTGAAAAATACTTCCCCTACACGGTGGTATTTTTTATTTTTATTTATTCTCAGCCCAGCTCGAAATATTAAGGATAATCGAAAAAAAATGTTTTACGATTTTTCTTTCGACTTTGGGAAGGACTGGTAAACTTTTTTTTATATTAATCTACATACTTTAATGTACTAATAAAAAATAAAATCAGCTGTATTGCAAATTACTGGTAGTTGTAACCTACACCGACTGGGCTAACGAGGTAAATGGAGGTGTTCATTATGGTTATAGGTTTCTATAACAGTGTTTCATTTGAGAGCTACCTCAAGCTAAAAACGGCCATGCATCCTTTTACAAAATGTGCCATACATAAAAAAATACTCGTCTGATTTGAATGAAACTAGTCTCAAAATAATTAATTATAATAAACCATAGAATACATTTAGAAAAAAAAATCAAAATTGAATATTAATCGAATGTTTATGAAAAAAATTACAAAAAATGTTTACTACTTTTTATGCAGGCCTGAAGTTGAACTTTTTCCTTTCGTTACTGAACATTTTTTGTTTCTTGAGCCAATAACTTTTACAATTTTACATCAATAAATCTTTTAATCGCATATATGAATTCTTTGAACCTCTCTCTACAAAAAAGGTACGGTACACTTTTGGATTGGTATATAATTACTATATTTGGAGAATTTTTGAAAATATGCTTGCAAACGCCAAGAAATCCATTTTCGTTAACATTACCGGTTCTAGGGTTAAATGTTGTCAACGAATCATTACGTTTATGCATATGTTATCATAATCATGTCGTGTTTGGTGTCATTTAAAAAAAAAATTAAAGAAGATTTCAAATACGACATTTGAATTTGTTAAAATTTGTGATTTATCAAATCAGCAATTGCTTACTGGACACCCCAGTGTTGAGTCATCTGCCTGGCCGGGTTGGTCGTACCCCTCGTGAGTGCTCCCTCGTGAGTGCGCGTGTGAGAGTAAAGGGTCTCCTAATCCGTCAGGTGCCACGGCTGGTGAAACGGAGTATAATTATATTTTGTTCACACAAGCAGCAATTCAGCGCCTTCGTGAGTAATTTCTAAATAGTTGGGTGAAACGTTAAAACATATTAATTTAATTTTAGAAATTCAGTGGTTCAGCTGTATGGTCGAATTATTATAGTTAAGGGTCTGCTCCAGTAAACGAGAAAGCAACCGGAAACGCAACCGCTTCTCACTGTATCCCTATCTAAACAGTGCAATTTCTTGCAGCTGAACGCTTTGACATTGTCTCATTTCAAACCATTTTATAAGTCTATCTTTTGTAATTGAGTGTTGAAAATAAAAATGAATATTCTTTGTAAAATTTCGGATCCGGCTTGCAAATTATTTTTCATTATTAATTTTTTATTGTGTTAGGAAAAAATTCAAACTTTGTTCTTACAAAATTTCAATTACATAACAAATCAAAAGCATTAAAAAAAAATTGTAAATTGTGCAAGACGGATGCGTATTGTGACTGTGCTTAAAATGAGACTTTGCAAACAATTTTATGATAAAAAGTGAACGAAATAAATGGTTTGAAATTTAACATTGCTCTTATGGGATAAAAATCCAAGATGGCCGCCACTACAGCAGACCCTTAAGGTTGTATTTTACAGTGGTACATTTGGCAGAACAAAAAAGCTACTCTGCAAAGTTTTACAAAATTACGATTCGCTTCATTCGAAACTAAAGTAGTACAGTATATGTGAACTAAACAAATGCCGCGTTTGTTGTACAATGTTTGTGCAATTGAAACGCATTAGGCTCGGTCTGATCTACCGAGCTCTCTACTAAGCCGTGGGCAAATGCGATGTAAATATTTACGGGATGTAAAATATGGATTCACTTTATATTCCGCTTAGCGGTGAATACGAAACACCACAGTAATATGGATAAACACCAAAGAGAAAGGTTCTGGTTGTATTCTATAACCGTATTTCAGGATTCTGTTATGGAAATTATTGTATTTAATACGTGAACAATCGAAGCACTTTTTACTTTCTCCACCCTATACGTAGTATATGGAGAAAGTATTGTTTTCGTAAAAATGTTCGAATTTGAATTTTCAGTTGAATTATCTGTTTTGGTGCTCCCAGAACCCCAAAAAATTGTTTAGTGCAATTATCTGTGTTGGTGCTCCCTGAACCCAAAAATATTTTTAGTGGAATTTTTTGTTTTGGTGCTCCCTGAACCCAAAAAAGCGTTTTTAACGTGGTGTCTGTCTGTCAGTGTGTCAGTATGTATACACGACCAGAGGCGACACTATTGGTCCGATTTTCATGAAATTTGGTATGTAGGTACTAAACCCTAATATCTCCAGGCATTTTTTTCATTTTTTGGAATTTTTAATTTTTAAGGGTAATTTACCCCTAAAAATCAATAAAAAACGACAAAAATGCAAATTTCTCAAAAACGGCTCTAACGATTTTGATCAAATTTTCAGTATTTATAGTGCTTAAGATGCCAAACAAAATGACACCACCCGCTTTTATCAAAACTTCGGCGTTTCATAATTATGGGGAAATGTTAAAAAATAAACAAGTTTATGTTGTCAATCTAGCATCACGGCGACGGCCGCACGGAGTAGCACAACCGTAACGAGGACGGCCAGTAATTCAAAGGTCGAGCGATCGAATCCCGTCTGGGACAATAACTTTTTTATACGATTGACGTAGGTAGAATATTATTTTTTTGTTTTGTTCTAAAAAGTAGTAAATAAAATGATTAAAAACAATACTATTTTGACTACAGTAAGTTGGGAGAAAGTTTGTGTCAGTTAACTGATACCGTTTATTTTAGTATTACAAAAGGAGAGGATTGAAACTTATTACATTCGAAACGTCTCATAAATGTGTACTAATTGTCTATGTACGTTGCCTTTAAACCAGGTAAAATAATTCGACCACGCAGCTGGACCGCTGACTTGAGTTGAGCGAATTTCCAAAACTAAGTTTATAGTCCTATGCGTTAGGGTTTTAACCAACAATTTGGCAAATAGGTATATTCAGGACGGTGGTGAATAGCTGAAAAATGGTGCGCACACCATTCCCCATATTGGGAGTATCTTCAATACACAATGCATTGCGTGCTTCGCACGGCAACCTTCGTATTGGGAATATCTTCAATCTACAATGCATTGCGTGCTTCGCACGCCAACCCCCGTATTGGGAGTATTTTCAATACACAATGCATTGCGTGCTTCGCACGCCATTCCCCATATTGGGAGTATCTTCAATACACAAAGCACTGAGTGCTTCGCAAGCCAACCCCCGTATTGGGAGTATCTTCAATACACACACAATGCATTGCGAATGCTGGTATTTGAGCGAACCGCTACTAACCTGACTAAAATCATCAGTACCCGGTACATCTCTGTTTAACACGTTCACTGCTAAGGGCGCACATGTGAGCTCGACACTAAACACTATGAGAAGAGGCCGACGCACATTGCATTGGACGCCAACTCTGTATTGGGAGTATCTTCAATACACGATGCATTGCGTGCTTCGCACGCCAACCCCACGGTAGAATCCACCGCATGGCTTTGAACCGGGTACTTGTATGGTATTTTACGTTTTGGTCGATTTCGGGGGAACCGAGCGAGCTATAAGGTCGCGTAAAGAAACAAAATGTGCAGAATAATATCCTACATTTATAATTGTAGAAAAAAACTCAAAAAAAAATTCATTCTCGTAGGAAAAATCTCAAGAAATAGTTACTTCTGGTCAAAAAACGTGCTTCCGATTGTTGGATGTTTATGGCTAACGAACTCGTCCGAGCGACGTGGACAACCGACGTGTGTAACAAATTTGAACCGAATCGGACCTAAGATGCGGCCGCTAGAGTGCGAACACAAATATGTATGGTTTTTAATTAATGACGCTCCAAAACGTGTTCTGGGCACCATGATCGGTGCTCAATTGCTACTACATTAAATGTTTAAACAATGTTTTACTAGTGTTCATTGAGCGTTTTCATGGGTTCAAAACGTTTTCATACAAAAATATCTTCAGTTCAGTTTGGGTGTTTTTAAAACTTTTTACCCCTCTAACGTTTAAACGGTTAGTCGTATCAAAAAAACCCCAGGAACAAAAAGTCTTGAAATAACTTGTAAAATCCAAAATCATCATAAAATACACGGTGTTCCATGAGAAAGGATAACGGCCATTTACGTATATTTTAATTAATTTTTTTTAATTTCTCAAAAAACAAGAAAGGTTCCCAATTTAAAGTTTGCTGGCAGATTTATAGTTTACAAGATACCTACGGTGGCCCATTTAAAAAAGACATTCTGTATATTTCGTACATAGGCTGCTGTTCAGCGCCTTAGTGAGTAGGTCGATCTCCCAAATAGTCGGTAGAAACCCTAAATCGTATAAACTTAATTCTTGAAATTCGCTCAACTCACGTCAACAGTTCAGCTGCGTGGTCGAATTACTTGTTTGTTAAATTATTCTGACGCTTAATATTCGAACTGTTTACTTCCAAGGAATTTCATGTGTTTACTAATAGGCCAGTCGGTAGGGGTAATTTTAGACCAAAAGTTCTAGTAATTTACAATACGGCTGATTTTTTGTATAAGTACATTAAAGTATGTAGATTAACATTAAAAAAATTGGAAAACGATTGACCCTAAACTTCCAGCTAAGTTTAATTACAAAAGTATGATGGAAGTTTGATAAACACTATTTTTGGAAATTTTTAACTGCCACAACTTTTGAATGAATCAACCGATTTTTATGCGATTTGCGGCAATCGGTGCAGTTTTTTAAGTCCATTGAAAGAATCAACAACAAAAATTTTTCAGATGAAAAGTTTCGGAGAAATTGAGGAAAAACACTTTTTTATTTTCTTTCGTTCACGATATCTCGCGAATGAATCAACCGATTTTTATACGATTTGCAGCAATCGATGCAGTTTTTTGAGTCCATTGAAAGAATCAACAACCAAAATTTTTCTGATGAAAAATTTCGGAGAAATTGAGAAAAAAACACTTTTTTTATTTTCTTTCGTTCATGATATCTCACGAACGAATTAACCGATTTTGACCGAACTAATAGCGATAGACGTCGCTTTTTAAGGTTAAAAGCTGATTAGATTTTGGAATTGATCGGTAAAGCTGTTTAAAAGTTATTCCATAAAAACCTGATTTAAAATTTTTTTATTTCTTAGTTTTTTCGAAATTTCTCAGAACCTACCGGTCCGAATTAGTTGAAATTTTCAGGAAATCTAAGTTTGATGAAACTATTTAGAACGCCGTTTGGAAGGATCCAATCGGTTAAGCCGTTCAAAAGTTATAAGCGGTTATGTGATACTTACATACACACACACATACATACAGACAGGGTGACACCCTCTCGGGAGTGGTCAATGAAGATTCCTAGGACCTCAAAACGTCGAGATCTGATGAATACTCGATTTTCGAAAAACGGGGTGAAACCAATAACTTCCCGATTTTAGAAAATTTTCAATTTTCTTAGCGGGGAGAAAAAAGTTTACCAGTCAATCGATTCCCCAAAGTCGAACAAAATCGATTAACATTTGTTTTTCGATTATTCTTTTTAATATTTCGAGCTGGTATGAAGATAGAGAAAAATAAAAATACCACCGTGTAGGGGAGGTATATTTCAATAAAAAAGGTCATATGTATTTATTTCGTCCGAGCAATGGTTTATCTGGAGAAAATTCGATAATGCAGGTATGTATTTTGCAGCAGGGGAAATCACTAAAACGGGGAAATCTCATTTATATATGAAGCGTTGGCTCATTCTAAATTTGCTGAATTTTAATATATCGAATTGAAACTTGACACAGGAGTTAAAATATATATTTTAAACATTTATGCTGACCCTCAGCTTGTTATCTTGAAAATGACCCGATCTAGAGCCACTTGACTTATCAATGGGTTTCTCGATTTTAGGAGTACCGGACCCACAAACTAATTTCAATCGGCTCCAGTTTCGTTAATTTTTGGAATATCAACATAAAATTTGTTTTACAAGTTGAATACACAAGTATAAATAATCTTAGTAAGTATGAACGATTTTTTTCATGTTATTTTTTTAAAAACGAGGCGCGTGAAAATAGTCTTCTGTTTTACCTATCTCGTTTTAACTATAACACCTTTGGATTCAACGACTCCATTTTCGACATTTTTGAACATATCGATTTAAAAATTGGTACAGAAGTTACAAACACAATTGTTTTTTTGCTCTACTAATTTTAAAAGCTATATTTAAAAAATTGACTGATCTGCAGCCGATTAACTCAAGCGTTTTGATGAAAAATCTAAAAAGGTCTAAAATTATACTTTTTTAGTTACTTGTGCTTTGAAAAGTAAATAACAAAAAAGGTTTATACTCCTTGATCTTGTTTGAATCTATATATTTAACTTGTAAAAAAACTTTCAGGTTGATATTTTGAAAAGTTTCTAAACTGGAGCTGTTTAAAATGAGTTGGTGGGTCCGGTACTCCTAAAATCGAGAAACCCATTGATAAGTCAAGTGGCTCTAGATCGGGTAATTTTCAAGATAACAAGCTGAGACTCAGCATAAATGTTTAAAATATGTATTTTAACTCCTGTGTCAAGTTTCAATTCGATATATTAAAATTCGGCCAATTTAGAATGAGCCAACGCTTCATATATGAATGAGATTTCCCCCTTTTAATGATTTCCCCTGCTGCAAAATACATACCTGCATTATCGAGTTTTTCCAGACACACCATTGGTCGGATGAAACAAATACATATTACCCTTTTTATTGAAAAATACTTCCCCTACACGGTGGTATTTTTTATTTTTCTCTATCTTCATCCCAGCTCGAAATATTAAGGATAATGGAGAAAAAAAAAATGTTAATGGATGTTTTTTTCGACTTTGGGAAATCGATAGACTGGTAAACTTTTTTTATATTAATCTACATACTTTAAGGTACTTATAAAAAAAATCAGCCTTATTGCAAATTACTGGTAGTTGTAACTCACACCGATTGGTCTATAAATATTTTTCGTTAGTTCCATCAAGCTTACTCTTTACCCTTTTCCCACTCTTCTCTAGCGCCTAGGTGTGACGAAGAATTTGTGTACAAATAAATTCCAATTACTAATTGAAAAGCAAGTTGACTTTTGTTACTTTACAAACGCAGTTGGTTGATTTCGAAAACAGGCCATATTAGTACAGTACTGTATTTTTAAACAACAGTTGTGACTGGCAATTTTCAAGCAGTGTATAAAAATGACTTATTAAAACGACCAAAACTTCGAAATGTTAATTTTTTTCCCGCGCGTCCAGCATTTCTAAAAACAATAAACATTCGTTTTGTATTCCAACTGTTTCGTCGATTCGCATTTGAACTAGACACAACCCTCCGTATGTCACTGTATATTAGGTATTCCGAATACGCTACGTGAATGTAAATTTGGCAGTTCATGCATAAAGACATCAGACCTCACCCCCTACCTTACTCTGCTAAATAATGCATCGTTCTTCAAATGTGTTGGTATAGCAGTTCCGATAGCTGCTCTACTGGGTGTCCCCGAACTCTCTGTTCCTGGGGTCTAGACAAACATATTTTACAATATAAACATGGGTCTACGGCATGGGCGCCCATATGATATTTTCTAAGGGGGGAGGGGCTAGACCGGGGTATGGGGTTTAACACGTTCACTGCTAAGGACGCACATGTGAACTTGACACTGACAGTATGAGAAGCGGCCGACGCACGGTGCACGCCAACCCCCGTATTGGAAGTATTTTCAATACACAATGCATTACGTGCTTCGCATGCCATCGCCAATATTGGTAGTATTTTCAATACACAACGCATTGCGTGCTTCGCATGCCATCCCCAATATTGGGAGTATTTTCAT
>JAGFPH010003609.1:110659-132703 GCA_018207615.1 Philaenus spumarius | reverse complement strand
TGAGCAGGTTATCAAAGAATAAAAGTAATTACTTAACGGGATTCAAAGGTTTAAAAACGAAAAAAAACTAATTTTTTTGTGGAATTCTAAAGTTTGGACTTTTTTTTAATATTTTGGTACCAAACACATAGTGTTTAAACATTCAAAACATGTTTTATAATTTGTTTAATTACTTTTTACTTTCTCACTACACTATAGTACAGAGAAAGTACAGTGATAGCAAAATAAATCGATGTTGAGATTTTTGTGGAAATATCCGTTTTGGGACCCCCTGAGTCCAAAAAAGTGGTTTTTACAAAATGTCTGTCTTTATGTATACAAAGCTAGAGCGAAAACTATTCGATCGATTTCAAACAATTGTGCACCACGCATGTCAAGTAGGACTGTATAGATGCACGAAAAATGGTTTTGTAAATTTTTGAAAAACAACCTCTTTTTTAGCAAAAAAACCCCTAAAAATCAGTTATTATTTTTTTATAAAAAAACGGATCGAACTATTTTGATAAAATGTGGCTTATTTGTAGCCTTTAATGTACCCTACCATATGCAAAAAATCACATCTTTCTAAAAATTCTCATTTAGCTAATAATAGTAATGATAACAGATTTTTTTGGGGGGGGGTTGGCCATAAAGGGGGTTGTTTTTCAAATTTTTTCAAAACCTTTTTTTGTGCATCTATGCTGGCCTAATTGACGTGTTTGGTGCAAATTTGTTCGAAATCGATCAAATAGTTTTCTCTCTAGATAATAATAATAATAATTATTAGTTATTCTCCTAGTTTAATAAATCACTTCTCCTACCCCACCTACAATTATGAAGTCACAGTGAATCTGTTTAATAATTGAAATATGTTTGTGAGAAAGTATGTGCCAGTTTTTGATACCGTTTATTAATCTCGTCGCGATGCTAATTGTTTCGTTCATAGCTGGTCGGTTTCATTTTTTACAGTACATCCAAATGATGTTCCTCTCAGCAATTTGTAGTTCAAAGGTTGGTCACACTAGCTCAAATAAAATTAGTTTTGTTTTAGAAAATTGCCTTCTGCTTCTCTTGTTTTCATTTATTTGTTGTTTACATTTTGAGGCTAGTTTTCAAGATTATTGTGTTTCATTATACTATTTTGTGTAGTGTTTGTGTTTGGTGATATGATATGTCAAAGTGTTAAGCCATTGACCAAATTAGTTGTTTTATTTATAATGGTCGCGTGTCAGCACGTACGTTCGCAAAACCCCTAATCTTTAACTTCTTTCTATTTTTAAACAGATACCATAAACATTTCCGGGATAAAAAGCAGCCTAGATTAATCGCTGTAAAGTCCTCTACATTCAAATGACAGTTTCGTCAAATTTGGTTCAACCATCAGCCCGGACAAACGGACAGACAGACAAAAAAAAACTTAAAAAATGCATGTTTAAGTTTTGGTTAAGTGTAAATAACCATATGAACTTAGAAAAAAAAATTATTTCGAAATAACAGACAGACACTTCGATTGTATTTACATGTTTAGATACGAGACTGCTTAAAAATATAAATACAAAGAATATAGTCTCATTTAAAACGTAAGGTTGGTCAAATACACATGCAAATTGAGTTGGCCTCGATCTGTCTTTGGGTTTTTGCAAGCATTGCTTTTTTATGCTGAAACAGCACTCGGATTGGCTCAATTACATAACCCTCGCTAAGGGATCAAGGAGGGAACGTGTTGCAACACTATTTCACTAAATATAACTCCAATTCTAAACTCGCATAAAATAAGTGTTTATTATAAAGAACACATGTTGAAATATTACTTTGAATGGGCATAGTACAAATTAATATTAGTTTTTGTAAATGGTATTTCTGTTGAAAAGACAATGTAAACAAATAATCTATATATTAATAGGCAAGCACAAAACTTGTCGTCCTTTTTTCTCAGCTTGTGTGCATCGTAGGAGAAATTCGCGCTTACCGTTAGAAAGGTAGTGTCCTGTAGATGATCAGAATCCCATTTTTATTTATATCGGTCCTCAGGGATACGCCCCAGTAGCCCTCAAAGTTTCAATGTTAATCTTATGGAAGTTCAATCTTAAGGAAGAAGAAGAAAGATTTCTTTTGATTTTATCAGGGGCACAAAAAACAGCTGCTCGTATGAAAAGCTTAAAACAGCTGATTTTGATCAACAGCTGATTTTGATCAACAACTGATTTGGATCAAAAACTGAATATAATTTTAGGTTAGGTAAATCAAGCAATAGCAATAGCGAAGCATTGCCGGGTCCACTAGTTACAAATTATTAGGCTTCGTCTGCTCTCTTCGCTCATCAAACGCCGCGAAGCAACCACTCGTTAACGCAGCAAATGCAAACCAATAATTGTATACTCTGATATTTTCACGGACGATTTTTTCAACATTTATAATAATGTTATAAAGAGGTAAATTTGTATGCGGGAGGTAATCTCTGGAACTACTGGAATCGATTGAAAAATAGTTTTACTAATAAAGAGCTACACTATCCCTGAGTAACATAGGCAATAATTCATTTTGATCAAAACAGTTTTTGTTTCAATACTTGTAAATTTAGTCGGAAAAAATTCTTAGGTTAGGCCTAGACTGATAAACCAACACATGTATTTACATTTATTACCATAGAAAAAAATGAATAAAATAACAGATAAAACAGCTCTTTGCTCCAATATTTCCTTTAAAAGATGATTTCAAACTTTGAAGCAATTATTCGTATTTCTAACATTTAGGCTAGGTTTTTATTAAAGTGTAGACATGAGCCTTGCTGGTTCTTTTAACCTTTAATATAACTGGTGTTATAAAATACACGAAATAATTTGATTTGAACATTTACACATTATTTAGCATTTTAGCTTTGGTGTTGTTATTAATCCTACACATTTATTGTGAAGAAAACATAACATGACTGGTGTGTATAGAAGGTGCCAACGGGGTTTTCGTGCGGAGCACGCAGCGATTTCCCCTTGTGCATTATAAAATGGTAACCTATAAAAAATTCTTATTCGAAGAAAACGGACAAATTCAAAACTGATACTGTGAACTAAATAAAACTGCCTTTAGGTGATTATAAAGAGTTAGTTTTGTCAAAATTTTATAAATGTAAGAAACAAATAACAAAATCTCTTATTTTACAAACCTTTTATACGAACTAGTTATACGCTAAAGCAGAAACGTCGTGGAAAAGCGCTTGAACGCTTCGATTTAACAATTATACAGGGTGATGCAGAACAACGCGGCAAGCTCATTCTGTAGCTAAAAATAAGAAAAAGGTTCATTAAACATAGGCCCGAAAACGCTTCGTTTACCAAATATCCGCCATTTTGTTTTTTGTACAAAATAATCCATATCTAGAGAAAGGTTTGACTGATAGAGTTCAAAATTGGCATGAAGTTTAACCTAACAATGATATACCTCAAGAAAAATAGCGATTAAATCCAATCCTGTATTTTACAATAGTGTCTGTTTGATGATTTCAAAACTAAATAACTCAAAAACCATAAATTTTAACAAAAAATTTCAAAACACCGGTTTCGTAACCCTTTTGATTACCTATCGGATGGCGTAGCAGTCAAAACAATCGGATGAAGGATAATAGATAACTTATGTGTAATGGGTTTCTTCAACCCGGCATCCTATACCAAGAAAGTAAACACAACGATATTGTATGTGGATATGCCGTCATTATCTTTAACTTAACTATTATCCTTCATCCGATTGTTATGACCGCGAGACCATCCGATAGGGAGACACAAAATCACGTCACGCATCACGTCACGCTCTATACCGTCAGTTTGAAAAAGTTTTGGTCTTGCCAAGATTCGAACCACCATAGTCCATCCCCATAGGCTAGCGCTTTAGGCTACGATCGCATAGCTAATTTAGTATATTTGAGTTGGGTATACAAGTGTAACAGATTGTCCTACATCATGCGCTTAATCTGTCAATGTTAATACAATGTATAGTTTAATTAGTAATACTGTACCTCTGAAATGGACTTTCGTGCTTCCTCATTTCGTAAATTGTGTTAAAAAATAAACATTGTGCTCCCTCATTTCGCAAGTTGTGTTGATTAATAAAAATTCTGCACTTCTACCGTTTAGTCTTAAGCACAAAAATAATTTTTTTGTTTAATGTACGGTTTTTGAGTAATTTAGGTTCGAAATTTTCAAACAACCGCCATTTTGAAACGTATGATTGGATTTAATCCCTTTTTTCTTGATATATACCATTGTTAGGTTAAACTTCATGCCAACTTTGAACTAAATCAGTCAAAAATTTCTATTTTGTACAAAAGACAAAAATTCGGATATATGGAAAACGAAGCTTTTCAGGCCTATGTTTATATGAAATTTTTCTCTTATTTTTTACTTTCTCCCCCTATACCATAGTATATGGAGAAAGTATTGTATTCGTCAAAATTTTCGAGTTTGAGTTTTTGGTGGAAATATCCGTTTTGGGTCCCCCTGAACCTAAAAAAGTGGTTTTCGGAGTGATGTCTGTGTGTGTGTCTGTATGTGTGTCTGTGTGTCTGTGTGGATGTTATCAGACCTAGAGCCTAAACCAGTCGTCCGATTTTGATGAAATTTAGTATGGAGGTACTAATCCACGGTATTTCCAGGTGTTTTTTTCATTTTTGTGAATTTTTAATTTTTAAGGGTAATTTTCCCATAAAAACCCTTAAAATAACGGAAAAATCAACTTTTCTCAAAAACGGCTCTAACGATTTTGATTAAAATTTTGTAGTTTATTAGGGACCTAAAGTACTATAAACTGTAAAATTTTAATCAAAATCGTTCGAGCCGTTTTTGAGAAACGTAGGTTTTTCCGTTATTTTATGGAATTTTATGGGAAAACAACTTTAATACAAAATCACCTCTCCTACCCCACCCTACAAGTCACAGTGAATCTGTTTAATAATTTAAATATGTTTGTGAGAAAGTATGTGCCAGTTCCTGGTACCGTTTATTAGCTATAGAATGAGCTTCCTAGAGATTACCGCATAGTTAGTTCTGAATCACCCTGTATATCGCACGTTCCGCATTTTGTCCAAAAACTTTTATTTCTCAGTCACGGCTAAATGCGTTATTAGATGTTATTCAAATTTTACATGGATATTCTTCGAAGGTATTTAAAACGAAATGGGCAATAATATTCAGTTTTGGAGTACGGTTTTACGCTGTTGCGAGACTGCTTAAGGGAAATCAAGAATAGAAATGAACAAAAATCAATTGTTGTAATAGGTTCTGTGATTGTTTGTGAATTTTCTATTATAACTCTACTCGAACTTATCGGATCCTGACGTTTTTTGATATTTGCAATTATATTACCGATGTCGTCGGTATTACAATAGGACAATGTGAACTGAGGCGAAAGTTCATGAAAAAGACACATTCGTATTCAGAATATTTGTTTTGTAATTGAAATAAACGGATGCAAACTATTAAGCGAATCGATCTGACAGATCTTGTGCATTATTGGATTGAAACGAGGAAATTATACCTTTACCTATCCCTTTGATATCTCAGTAACATACATTAATATTGTGCCATACGTTTTGAGAATCATTTCTGTTGCACAAAACCGATCTTCATCGAAATCTGCAATAAAAGCAGGTTTACATATTGTTTGCCAGTTCTAATGCTCACAGAACCACTAGTTTCACATATAAGTTCCACATGTACCAACTGTCGAAAAAGTGTCACCTCTTTAACTTCGAAACAAGCAGAAATAAATAAATAAACTTCGGGGTATCTTTATATCACAAAGGGAGATGAATTTTGGTGTGACCGACCATTTCACCCCCTACCTCAAAATGAGGGGTTCAGATGGTAATTAAAAAATCTTAAATACAAACGCAAATCAAGTATTAAATGCCTTATTTAAAAGGGGTTGATAAATGAAAAAGAACGGCACAAATTAGTGGTCTCTATCTTAACCCTATCGAAATTGGCGTCAAATCAAATTTTAAATATTAAAACAATTTGAATTATGTTACAAACAATTTGTTCCGGTAGAAAGGAATAATGGCTCTTTGCATGTTATTTAATAAAATCAGAGGGTCATTCAAAATCTAGTACTGAACAAATATTTTCACAATTTGGCATAAGCTTAAAAGGAACGAATAAACTTGCAGTTTGTAGATATAGCAGATAACAGTCTTCTACGTTGAAAACACAACTACTGATAACAATCCAGTGATAATAGCATCCAGTGATATTAAGCATTCAATCTAAATTTATAATTAAGTAAGTCTTTAGCTTCATTACCAATGAAAGTTATTGTAACGTACCTAATTAAAAATCTGAGTCAATAAGATGTTTTCAACTTTGACTGGCCGCCATTTTCGATACAGTTAAGATAGAGACCTATAATTTGTGTCATTATTCTTCATTTATCAAGCCCTTTAAAATGAGTTACCACTTGATGCGGGTTTGTATTTAAGATTTTTGAATCTTTTCATACAAAGATAAACCGAAGTGCATTTATTTATTTATACTTGTTCCAAAGTTAAAGGGGGGTGGGACTTTTTGGACACCCTGTAAAATAATTATTTACTGAAAAGTTATGAAGGATTTAAAAAAATATTAAAATAAATCTCTCATCATGTTGGTCGGTTCTAATGCATTTAGTTTTATAAAAGTGACACGCTTTATGGAATTCGCAAACAATGGCTACCTAAATAAGGCCACATTTAAGTAAAAATAAATGTTTGAACGTATAAACGACAACCAATACGCTCACAATTTACTAAGGCAGTTTAGTTTGTTCCTTTCGTTTTACGTAAAACTAAAACGCGTATTTAAAAAAAAAAATTTGAACCCGATCATTAAGAAGAAACATCCGCGAACGAAGGACGCACAGACATTAGTGATTATAAGTAAACTAAGAACCAGTATCCGACACCAAATGAGAAATTCTCTCATTTCATAAAACCCACCATTAAAATCTTTTTAAAAGTCTAATCTGATCGTTAGGAAATTCTTCTGTAACGTTTCCACAGCAATAATGCTGCAGGTGAATATTGCAGACGGTTCGCCAGCTTTAAAGAGGAAGAGTTTACCCTTTAGGGAACGATTTTACTACTCTCTATGTTGGCAGTTTTATTAAAATGTCTACTCCGAAGGGACAAAAGTAAACTTTGTAACCGCGCGGGAGACTTTGACATGCGTAGACATTTATTAAATATGAACAAAGTTGGTCCAGACTTATTTCTTATCAGTTTTTACTTTCTCCACCCTATACGTAGTATATGGAGAAAGTATTGTTTTCGTAAAAATGTTCGAATTTGAATTTTCAGTTGAATTATCTGTTTTGGTGCTCCCAGAACCCTAAAAAATTGTTTAGTGCAATTATCTGTGTTGGTGCTCCCTGAACCCAAAAATATTTTTAGTGGAATTTTTTGTTTTGGTGCCCCTGAACCCAAAAACGTGTTTTTAGAGTGGTGTCTGTCTGTATGTATACACGACCAGAGAGGACACTATTGGTCCGATTTTCATGAAATTTGGTATGTAGGTACTAAACTCCAATATCTCCAGGCGTTTTTTTCATTTTTTGGAATTTTGAATTTTTAAGGGTAATTTACCCCTAAAAACCCATAAAAAACGACAAAAATACAAATTTTTCAAAAACGGCTATAACGATTTTGATCAAATTTTCAGTATTTACAGTGCTTAAGATGCCAAACAAAATGACACCACCCGCTTTTATCAAAACTTCGGCGTTTTATAAAATTATGGGGAAAATAAACAAGTATGTGTTGTCAATCTAGCATCGCGGCAGCGGCCGCACAGGGTAGCACCACGGTAGCGAGTACGGCCAGTAATTCAAAGGTCGCGCGATCGAATCCCGCCTGGGACAATAATTTTTTTATACGACTGACGTAGGTAGAATATTATTTTTTTGTTTTGTTCTAAAAAGTAGTAAAAAATAAAATGATTAAAAACAATATTATTTTAATTACAGTAAGTTAGGAGAAAGTTTGTGTCAGTTAACTGATACCGTTTATTTTTTTTACAATAATGTGGTAAATCTTTAATAACCGATAATGCACTAGAATTAATATTAAATATACCATTTTCACTATTTACGGGGCGTCACGAAAAAACTTGGCGGGCTTTACAATAACGGATTATATCCTTTGAAATAATTAAACAGGAATTAGTAACTTTTTTAGAATACGGCTTAGTTTGGTCGCAATCCGCCATTTAGTTTTTGGAACGAAGTTCTCTAACGCTGGTTGAGTTATGAGTTAATAAATAGAAAATTTATTACGTAACGAAAAAAGTATTATTAATTTTGGTCGCTATGACAATGACAAATATAAAATAAGAGTAACGAAATAAGTGTTACCAAATTGGTTGCTAAGGCAGTGAATGTAAGTACATACGAGAAACTTGTGTTTTGGTTCATTAATTTAAATTAAGAGACGATCGGTTCCGTCCGGCGTAGTTCAGATATTGTCGTCAAACGCTGAAATTTTAGGTTAGGCCTAGAAAGTAATTTTAAGTCTAAGCCTAACCAAATATTATTGTATGTATACTGCCGTTAAGACTGGTAAGACAAATAAAAAACACATGCAATAGTTTTAGGTTAGGCCTAGACGAATGAACCAACATTTTATGTTTATTGAATGTATTTACAATGACTGGACACTTGACCATCATAGCTTTTATGTTTTAATTAATTTTCACCTTTATTACAATAACATTAAACGTATGTAGGCAGTAAATATTTGTATAAAAAACAAACTAATAATAAACGGTAGTTGAAAACAATTATGTGTGTATGTTGCCGTTAAGGCTGGTAAAAGAATTGAAAAAAATCGTTCCTGACGGAGTCCCACGACCGCATACATGTACGTTTTTTCCAAAAAACACACTGTACTTAAACAAATATCAGTTATAGTTTGGTTACTGTAGCCCGTGCATCACTGATAATGGCGACATTGTCGTTGAAACGCGTTTGAGGTTAGTAAACGTATTTATTGTGAGATTTTGTGTTCAGGTTTTATTTTATCTAAGTTACTTTCTCACAAGTCAAGCTCATTAGTTATTTATTAAACAAATATATAAGATACTAGGGGAAAAACTTGCGACAACCCCGTTGGAACCTTCCATACACTTAATCATGTTATGTTTTCTTTATAATAAAGGTGTAGGATTAATAATAACCCCAAAGCTAAGGTGGTAAATGATGTTAAAATCAAATTATTTCGTATATTTTTATAAAAAACAGTTATAATAAAGGTTAAAAGAACCAGTAAGTCTCAGGTCTACACTTTAATAAAACCCCAACCTAAAAGTTAGAAATACAAATAATTGCTTCGAAGTTTGAAATCAGCTGTTAATGGGAGTATTAGAGAAAGTAGCTGTTTTGTCTATTATTTTATTCAATTAGTTGCTATGGTAATAAATGTAAATACATATTATAATTATTAGTTTATTATTCTTTACGACGAATAGCTTGAGACTAGATAAACTAAAAGCAAACGCACACAAAAATCCAAAAAATATGCTTACTGTATTATAATTTAATTCAAACGTCTCTTTTGTTACATAATGCAAATAAAACATCTGATTCTTATCAAAAACTTAACATAATTTTATGTTAGGCCTACAATGAACGAAAACACGTTTATTCCCAACCAATTTGGCAAACATGGAATCAGGTAATTATTACTGAATTACAATTACATATTCGAATTCTGGCTTACTGTATTACAAGTAAAACATCTAGTGTTAAATATTGTATTGTCTCCATTACTAGGTAATATAAACATTTTTGTTTTAAATGGTTGGTTATTTAAATAGGAATGAAATTGCAACGCACGCCTCAATTCAAATTACGGGGAATTGCCGTGTCTATTTCGAGCTCTGTTTTACATTAGATGTGTATAGATCACATCTCAAACGTAACTTCAGTCAAAATATCAGCGTATACAATATTATGTTTGCATTTGTTTCGCCATAGGTCAAATCCGGGATCGGTGATCGAAACGACCGCGGGCAGAGCCCCTAGTGCATAATAATCGAGAATGTATTTTAAAAAAACCTACAGTAAAAAAATTTTTACAAATTTAATAAAACGTTTGTTTTATTATTCTGAAAAAAATCGTGTGATAAATTATAGTTTCATCAATTAACATTTTTATTGGACTCGTCAGCCAGCTTCGCCGGTAAATAAGCTGTTGGCAACATGCAACGTTTACCCGTACTGCATGTCGTGTTTGGTGAGGACGACTATTTTACCGGCGTTGTATAACTACTGTATATTATAATATCTGCAACTACTGCAAAGCATCGGCGTAATACGATGTCACTCTTGTATGAAGTTAATCTTAGATGTATAAATCGATGTAGGTAGTAGCGATAAAACATCTTGCAACTGGGATTAGTATATTTTGCAAACCGAAAAAGACGAA
The DNA here is from genome assembly GCA_018207615.1 of Philaenus spumarius. NCBI lineage: Eukaryota > Metazoa > Arthropoda > Insecta > Hemiptera > Aphrophoridae > Philaenus > Philaenus spumarius. The sequence continues at coordinate 122,280 of JAGFPH010003609.1, read as the reverse complement.
CAGTTTAAGGGTCTGCTCCAGTAAACGAGAAAGCAACCGGAAACGCAACCGCTTCTCACTATATCCCTATCTAAGCAGTGCAATTTCTTGCAGCTGAACGCTTTGACATTGCCTTATTTCAAACTATTTTATAAGTCTATCTTTTGTAATTGAGTGTTGAAAAAAACTGAATATTCTTTATAAAAAATCTTATCCGGCTTGCAAATTATTTCTTATTATTAATTTTTTGTTGCGTTAGGAACAAATTCAAACTTTGTACTTACAAAATGTCAATTACATAACAAATCAAAAGCATTTAAAAAAAAACTAAATTGCAAAACGGATGCGTATTGTGGCTGTGCTTAAAATGATAACTTGCAAACAATTGTATGATAAAAAATAAACGAAATAAATGGTTTAAAATTTAACATTGCACTTATGGGATAAAAATCCAAGATGGTCGCCACTACAGCAGACCCTTAATATGAACTCGTGAATAAGAATATCACATTATAATTGATTACTGTAGTTTTATTTTAATATTGAACTAGTGCGTTCAAGGAAGCGTCGCTAATAGGATTGTAAAAGGGTCGGTTGCGTACGGGTGGCCATAAACCCTCCAGGTCAGTTTGGGCTGCCTCAAGTTGGGGTGGCACGACCTGCAGTACGAAAAATCTAAAAATATTGTTACTTCCGGTCAAAAAACGTGCTTCTAGTTGTTGGACTTTTTGCCTAACGAACTAGTCCGAACGACTTAAAAAAATTCGGACCAAATCGGACTTTAGAGTGAGAACACACAAAATCGCGCACCCCCCCAACACATATATATATTTATATATACTAGCTGACCCGTACGGCGTTGCCCGTGGTGGTTTGTATTTTCAGTCTTATTAACGTAATTTTATTATTTTTAAGTGTTCAGTCAGTGAGTGGTATTTGGCTTATATATATATGCAAATGTAGATCTTAAATAATAAAAGCACAATTGTTAGAAAAATAAAAGAAGTGAAATTATGATTTTTGTAACTTTGATCCCCCCAAATCCCTCCCAAAATTTCGAAATTTTTCATACCCTTTCTTAGTGAGCACCTATGGTTCTAGAGGAAGCTACATACCAAATTTCATTCCAATCCATTCGGTAGTTTTGAAAAAATAATGATTTAATAACTTTGATCACCCCAAAACCCCCCCGAAAAATTTCGAATTTTTTGAAACCCTTTCTTAGCGAGCGCCTATGGTCCTATAGGAAGCTACATCCCAAATTTCATTCTAATCTGTTTGGTAATTTTGGAGAAATCGTGATTTAGTAATTTTTACCCCCCATACCCCCCTAAAATTACCAATTTTTTACAACCCTTTTTTAGTGAACACTTAAGGCCCTAGAGGAAGCTACATACTATATTTCATTCCAATCCGTTCGGTAGTTTTGAAGAAATCGTTTATTAATAACTTTGATCCCACCCAAACTCCCCCTAAAATTTCGAATTTTTTCAAACCCTTTCTTAGTGAGCACCCATGGTCCTAGAGGAAGCTACATACCAAATTTCATTTCAATCCGTTCGATAGTTTTTGAGAAATCGTGATGAGTGAGTCAGTGAGTGAGTGAGTGAGTAAGTGGTATTTCGCTTATATATATATAGATATACATTTTTTTATTGCCAACCCAAAACGTGTTCTAGGGACCATGATCGGTGCTAACTTATTACTCCCGACCTTGGAACAGCCAATGCAGCTCATCTGTCTATTGAAATTCGCTAAAAAACGAAAAAGTGTTTGTGTATGCCTGGCACACAGCCAAGCGCTTTAATTTACAAACATTACATTACAGTTTTCAGTACATAACCATAAGCACAAGGCACAATCGTAACCCTGTAACAGCGCCGTAAAGCCTAAGATACTTCGGTGGATCTGTGATTACTTACGCAGTGCCTGAAGAAGGTTACCAATAAAACAAGTGATGATAAAAGGCGTTAAAAGAACATTACCGTCCCGCTTTTACTAACAAGAAGGGTTACAACTGACATAAAGGGCAGACACTCAGTTCTATCCTTGCTTTGCCAGTAAAATTCCTTTCAATAAAGTTGACCGTTGAACAAACATTGGTTCTATCTATATCTGTACAAAATAATTTGTATTGAAGAGTTTTTAACATAATACAGTAATTTGTATATTTTTTGAAATTACTTTTAATTATTAGTGAATTTCCATAGGAAAAATGAGCTATTGCAGTGGCCCTTATGGTGAGACCCAAGGTCGGGAGTAGCAAATGAGCACCGATTATGGTCCCCAGAACACGTTTTGGGGTGTCATTAAAATTCATATATATATATTCGCACTCTAGCGGCCGCATTTTAAGTCCGATTTGGTCCAAATTTGGTACACGTGTTGGTTGTCTATGTCGCTCGGACGAGTTTGTTAGCCAAAAAAATCCAACAACCGGAAGTACGTTTTTTGACCGTAAGTACAATTTTTTGAGATTTTTACTACGAGAATGAAATTTTTTTAGTTTTTTCTAAAAATATAAATGTAGGATGTTATTTTGCACACTTTGTTTTTTTACGCGACCTTATAGTTCGCTTGGTTCCCAAAAATCGATCAAAACGTAAAATACCATAGAAGTTTCCGGTTCAAAGCCATGTGGTGGATTCTACCGTGCGGTTGGCGTGCGAATCACGCAATGCTTTGTGTATTGAAGATACTCCCAATATGCGGAATGGCCTGCGAACCATTTTGCAGCTATTCAGCACCGTCGTGAATAGACCTATTTCCCAAATTGATTGTTGGTTGAAAGCCTAAAACATAGGCCTATAAACTTAATTTTTGAAATTTGCTCAACTCAAGTCAGCGGTTCAGCTGCGTGGTCGAATTAATATTGTTATTATTAACCTAGAGTTTCTATGACGATAGCCTAAATAGGATAAAAATCATATAACAGATATAAAATATAGTCCAATAATAATAATATACCAACATTAAATATATTTGTTTTAAGATATCATAACTATATTTAAATATTTTACGTAAAAATACTGCGTGCACCGCACGCCAACTGACATACTATTTGACGCAGATAAAATTTATTTTTAATAAATGTCATATAACTGCATAAAGTCAATCAACCCATATAAAGGGAGTGTACGTCTGTTCATACAAACGTACGTAAAAACGTAAGTAACATTAATATAACAGCTGAATTCACCCATCATCTGTAATACTTAAACAAACCCAGTATAGATTATACTTTGGGGTAATGTTTACAGCTTTAGTCGTTATAATTTCTTATTAAGTTTATTTTTTTTTAAATTAAATTAAGTTAGCCTATAGAACTAATGTATGTTATAATACGTTTTAATATTTGCTTTGAGGTTTTAAACTGTATACAGGGTGGCCCTAAAAGTGGGCTATACAGGATCGTATTGTATTAATTGAAATAAATATAAAATGTTCAGTATTTATTTTCGAATTCGTCTTAATTTAGTCGCAATCCACCATTTTTTTTTTTTTTTTTACAAAAACTCACTGAAACTCCAGAAATAGATGATATATCGAGTTCAAATTTGGAACAAGTATTTTTCGTGTTAACATTTACAAGTGTAACAGACACACAGAATTTAATGTAGGAGTCGACTTAAAATTTACGAAATCGATTTGGAAGCAATATTTTAATTCAAGAACTTTGAAATAAACATTTTTTGTCTCTTGAAATTTTTTCTAAAAATTTTTCCTTTTCGAGATATTAGCAACTTTAGGTCGATTTATTTCAACACTTTTAGGGCCGCCATTGTGTTTTGGGTGGTCCGATTTTTATTTTATTTATGCCATTTTCCTAGTCTTAAATAGACCTTTAAAATGAGGTATCACATGAAAATACTTCCCATATAAAAATTTTAAGTTGCCCCCAAAATCCCTAATTTTTAGGGGACACTCGAAATTTCCGATTGTTTCAAAAGATACTTTGGGCTAAGTTAGTATCGTTCCCCAAGGGATATTTGTTTGTTTTAACAAACACATAAGTTAAAGGGGGGGGGGGGGGACTTTTAAGGCAGTTACAAGTTTTTCTCTAAAATGAAACATATTGATTATAGTATTCAATCAGTCAGTCTCACCAAAGTTTTCATAGTATTTTGCATTCTGCCTGAAGCGTTACGGAATACTAATAAAACATTATTATCATTACATGTTTACTTTAGGCGTGTTATTACAGTACATTGTTATTCTGTCAAATATTTCCTACGCAATATTAACAAGTTTTAGATGTCGAGGTTTTGTTAGCGTAACCGAATGTGAAAACTGCCTTGATAAATTACTTTGTTATTTGAAGCAATTTAAACAAAATAATAATTCGATGACGCAGCTGAACCGCTGACGTGAGTTGGGCAAATTTACAAAATTAAGTGTGTAGGCCAATGTTTTAGAGTTTCAACCAACAATTTGGGAAATAGGTCTATTTACGACGGTGCTGAATAGCTGCAAAATGGTTCGCACGCCATTCCGCATATTGGGAGTATCTTCAATACAAAAAGCATTGCGTGCTTCGCACGCCATTCCGAATATTAAGATTATCTTCAATACACAATGCATTGCGTGCTTCGCACGCCAACCCCACGGTAGAATCCACCACATGGCTTTGAACCGGGTGCTTCTATGGTATTTTACGTTTTGATCGATTTTGGGGGAACCAAGCGAGCTATAAGGTTGCTTAAAGAAACAAACTGTGCAGAATAACATCTTAAATTTATAATTTTAGAAAAAACTCAAAAACAAAAACAAATTAATTCTCGTAGGAAAAATCTAAAAAAATAGTTACTTCCGGTCAAAAAACGTGCTTCCGATTGTTGGATTTGTATGTTGGATTGTACACGACCTTATATCCTGTTTGGTATACCTAAAAGCGATTAAAACGTAAAATACAATAAACATACCCGATTCAAATCACGTAGGAGGATTTGACCGTATGGGCATGTTCTGATTCAAGGCCCAACGGCCGGGCTCGTCCGCTGCGAGCGAAGCGAAGCATTCCATAAGCCAAGGCCACAAGGCCGAAGTTGGAGGCTTAAGTACTAACAAATTCTTAAGCGCCTTCTTGAGCAGACCGATTTCCCAACTTGTTGGTTGAAACCCTAAAACATATAAATTTATTTTTGGAAATTCACTCGATTTACGGTCAGCGGTTCCGAAGCGTGACCGAATTCTTCATTTTTCACATGAATAATTTGTCTAAAATGGCCAATGGTACGTACTTGGCGTTGTTTCAAAATAAACTTTTGCAGTGATAAACGAACGATGTATAAATAACAGTTTCAAATCGAGCTAGAGGGAATGTAGCTATGTAGTGACTTTGACCGATGGTTACATTGGTCTCTTGTCTGCAATGTACCAAGAGCAACACGATTAACGGGCATCAACATGAATTTACTGTAACGGCTTCACATTAATACTATCGACTGAAGTGTCTAACGTGAAAGCGTACACCGTGTACTGAAAGTAAAGTAGTAAAAGGCACTGTTAAAAGGGAGATGAACAGTTGGAAAAATTATAATTAATTAAAGTTAATTAATTAATTAATTAATGTAGTTTCTGTCAAGTTGTTTATAAACAATAGTCTCTATATATAAACATGAATGTTTATGTATCTTTACGAATTCATATACGAAGCGTTGGCTCATTCTAAATTGGCTGAATTTTAATATATAGAATTGAAACTTGACATAGGAGTTAAAATATATATTTTTAACATTTATGCTGAGTCTCAGCTTGTTATCTTGAAAATGACCAGATCTAGAGCCACTTGACTTATCAGTGGGTTTCTCGATTTTAGGAGTACCGGACTCACTAACTAATTTTAAACGGCTCCAGTTTTAAAAAATTTCAAAATATCAACCTAAAAGTTTTTCTACAAGTTAAACATATAGATTCAAACAAGATCAAGGAATATAAAAACCTTTTTTATTATTTACTTTTAAAAACACAAGTAACTTAAAAAAGTATAATTTTAGACCTTTATAGATTTTTCATCAAAACGCTTGAACGCTTAACGTTGAACAGCAGAAGATTAATAATTTATTTAAAATATTATAGTTTTTAAAATAAGTATAGCAAAAAACAACTGTTTTTGTAACTTCTGTACCAATTTTTAAATAGATATGTTGAAAAATGTCGAAAATGGAGTCGTTGAATCCAAAAGTGTTGTAGTTAAAACGAGATTGGTAAAACAGAAGACCGTTTTCATGCGCCTCGTTTTTAAAAATATAACATGAAAAAAATTGTTCATACTTACTAAGAATATTTATACCGGTGTATTCAACTTGTAAAACAAAAATTGACGAAACTGGAAAAGATTGAAATTAGTTCGTGGGTCCGGTACTCCTAAAATCGAGAAACCCATTGATAAGCCAAGTGGCTCTAGATCGGGTCATTTTCAAGATAACAAGCTGTGACCCAGCATAAATGTTAAAAATATATATTTTAACTCCTATGTCAAGTGTCAATTCCAAATATTTGGAGCACTCTGAAATAAACATTTTTTGCCTCTTGAAATTTTTTCTAAAAACTCTTCCTTTTCCAGATATTAGCAACTTTATGTCGAATTATTTCAACACGTTTAGGGCCGCCATTTTGTTTTGGGTGGTCCGATTTTTATTTTCTTTGTGTCATTTTCCTAGTGTTAAATAGACCTTTAAAATGAGGTGCCACAAGGCCATAATTCCTATTTAAACATTTCGAGTTGCCCATAAAAGTTAAAAGAGGGGGGTGAGACTTTTAAGACACCTGGTATGTATGTTTGGTACGACATCTCCTACCCATGTACAAAAGAAACAAAACTTTTTCATGTTTTCAAATGGCGGCCGTTTGAAATTTTTAATGTAAAACATCTTGAAAACCGCTAACCGAATATCAAGAAAAAATTAATTTTCCCTTTTAAAGACTCAATCAATGGTTTTTTTATTATTTCTGTAACTTAAATCATACCCGGCTATTGTCTAAAAACTAGTAATTTTTGATATTATGAAAAACTACCAAGATAATTTTATTTTAGTTTCCAGCCAATAACTTGGTTATTTTAAGTTACTGAAATAATTTTTTTTTAACCGTTATGTTTGTCATGAAAAACGGAATTCTTTTGTTCTTTGAAATATTTTGTAACGTTTGCGTTTTTCGAGATATTTTACATTAGAAAAAATGTTAAAATGCTGCAAAAACGTTTTGGTTTTTTGCATGGATAAAGACATCATACCAAATACGTTTTGGTTTTTTACATGGATAAAGACATCATACCAAATACGTTTTGGTTTTTTACATGGATAAAGACATCATACCAAATACGTTTCAACAGTTTGCGTTCAATATATTTCCTAAATCCAAAGATATTAAGTATTTTGTTTTAAAAAAAAGAAAGAAAAGCCGAACCCATATGTTTGTACGAACTTTTTTCTTTATTTTCACTAGTAGAACACGTCCTGAATCACACTGTGTGACAGGTACCCCTTAACTCATAAATAATTATAAGTAATAAGTAAAGATATTAAATATTAAAGGGTCCACTATCAGCGGACATAGTATAGGCTGGCTAAAGGTACATTGCTGAGAAGACAATTCCTAGTTAACTAAGGGAGGGGGACGCTAGAGAAACGCATCCGGAGATGCATCAGTTAGTCTGGAAGTGAACGCGTCCGCGATTAGACTCAATATTAAATGGGGGATTGATCTTGCTTTGGCCTCATGGCGTAATGTTAGTTTTAGGATAGGAACCAACAGAGAGTCGTTGTACTTTAATGGTTAAATAAACGCTTTAATCGACCATGAGTTTACCGCTTCTTTAACGAACCTTCTCGCCATCCACCATCCTGACAACGCCCGTACGTCCGCGCGAGGACAGAAAGGTACAGCCCGACCAGGGAAAACGCCGCTTCAGGATTCGGACACAGGAGAGCCGAACCCAACGAGGCGGGGCCCGTTACACTGTATATAGTGTACTATATTATTTTATTATCAGCATAGCAGCATTAACAGACACTGGGTTGTAAAATGCTGTTTAGCTGTTACTGTGACGGGGTGGGACAAGCATCAGCATCTGCTTTGTGTTACCATCGCTCCTAATGTTTACGTCTAGGGTCACTAACTCCTGCAAGTATTCTTACCGCAGAGAAGTCTCTTAGAATCTGATACAGGATTGTGTTTCTTCCCAGATTGTTGCAATTTCCACGCTCGAGGAAGGTGCTCGTAATATTTAGGTTTAATTATTTCAATTACTTTTTAAAATTAATTGGAAAATTTTTCAGTACAGTTTTTTATTTGGGTGTGTAGTAACAATTGCATTATACACAAATTAAGAACCTATTTTAATACATGAAAACCGATTGGTATTATTTCGTAGACGTTTTTATATTAGACTAAACAAAAACCATAGGATATATAAAGTAAATAAATGTAAAAACAATTAGCGAATAAATACATTTGTTTTTATGTCGGGAATTGTATTTTGGTTTGTGAATAACTTTGTTGTAGGCCTAATGTTAAATGAGAATGATTATTTTACCAATATATTTGTATAACTGTAATAGTTTGCAAACAGAACTGCAATATATAAATTCTTAACTTATTGAAACATAAAATATTAATAAATAGGGAAAACTAATGCGTGCTCCGCACGCCAACCCCGTTGGTACCTTCTATTCACATAATCATATTATGTTTTCTTTATAATCAAAGTGTAGGATTAATAATAACCCCAAAGCTAAGATTGTAAATAATGTTAAATGTCAAAATCAAATTATTTCGTATATTTTATAACAACAGTTATAATAAAGGTTAAAAGAACCAGCAAGGCTCAGGTCTACACTTTAATAAAAAGCTAACCTAAAAGTTAGAAATATAAATAATTGCTTGAAAGTTTGAAATCAGTCGTTAATGGAAATATTAAAGCAAACACTGTTTTATCTGTTATTTTATTTATTGCTTGCTATGGTAACAAATGTAAATACATGTGTTGGTTCATCGGTCTAGGATTAACCTAAGAATTTTTTCCGACTAATTTTACAAATATTGAAATAAAAAATGTTTTTATCCAAATGAATTATAGCCTATGCTACTCAGGGATAGTGTAGCTTTTTATTAGTAAAACTACTTTTTCAATCGGTTCAGTAGTTCCAGAGATTACCCCCTACATACAAACAAACTTGAACTCTTTACTGACCGAGCGTAAGCGAGATCTCCGTTTTAACTCGACCGTTCGGCATTTCGTCTGTGTGTCTGTATGTCTGTGTGTCTGTGTGTCTGTCTCACAATTACGGCCAAACGCCTTGACCGATTTTAATGAATTTTTGCATGAATGTTCCTTATTCCTAGGCCGAGCCATGTATATATAAGGTTTTTTTTCCATTTTTCATTTTTAACCCCTTAAATAAAATAAAAATGGCGGCCGGACCTTTTCTCTTAGTGTAAGCTTTTTTCCAAAGCCAGTTTGTGGCTTAACCGTAAGTCGAAATTAAAAACTAATAATATTTTGCAAAAAGCAAATTAAATTTTAAACAAAATTGTATTCTTGATTTTTTCCCGTATCTCTAACGGTAAGCTCACAAAATGGCCGTAAACTTCGAATTAGTTAAAAATCGTCCAAGTTTTTGTATTTCAACCATGTTTTTATACGTTTATTCTAAACCAATTCAAAAGTGTTCCATAGCTTTTTTGTAGATAAAGGTTTAAAGAATTCATATATGCCAGTAAAAAAATTATTGAAATAAAATTAAGAAAGTTATTAGCTCAAGAAACAATCACGTTCAGTAACGAAAGGAAAATGTTTAACTTTAGGCCTACATAAAAAGTAGTAAAAATTATTCATAAATGTAAAAAAGTTTCGTAATTTAGTTCTACATAGAATTGTATAAAAATATTTATAAATTTCAAATTTCTTATTTGAAAAACACCAGTTTTTATGTTCCTACTACAAGACTGCTAACAAAACTAGGCCTGTTTTGAATAGTAATTTAAGAATATATCATTTGCAAAAAATGACATATTATTATAAGAAAGTGTAGAGGATAAATAAAAGAATTGAACTGTAAATTATCATTGTAAATTTCATAAAAGTATTTGACTTAGCTTTATTGAATTACAAAATGAAATAAAACAATGAAATCTCGCGGCGATAAAGGACATACAAAAAATGACCCTAGGACACCGTCGGAAGTGTTGGTACATGGGTTGAGAATAAAGTTGAGATCACTATCACGACGTTTTAACATCGTTTGTTTTCATTATTTCTAATATTGGAATATGATATGGAAGTTATGGAACTGCAAATGCATTGTTAAGTTTGTGTTATTTAAGTATGTAAATATTTAATTGTATGTTGTCCCTCTATAACGCGATATTTTTAGCTATCTTACGCATTATTAACCTAAATAAAACACGATGTCTCTAAAAGAAAATCTTTAGCAGTTAAAGCTCAAGAAAAGAAATAAAAACGAGAACTAGAAATCCTGGAATCGCGGGAATTTTAAATAATGTTTCACTGGCTAAACCTTCTCCTTACTGGCACACTATTTTTAACCTAAGCTCAAAACCACATTTGTTATTTCAACGAGCGAGGTCTACTGTTCACAGAACTACTAGTAATATTAGTATAGATGTAGAACAAGTATGTTTTAGATAATGTATATTGAAAAATTAAAATTGATGAATGTATTTTCTACAAACACGTGACAATTCAGCCTACATTTATTAACGATCCCTTCAACACATTTGTTTTGATTTGGAATACTAGCGTCAATTACGCACAAGTAATTCGAGTAAATCGTACACTGTATAATTATTATTGCTGCCCTAATTGAATAACCATTTGAGTTTTACTGCACGAAACTGGACCGTAAAATAACGGTTTGTCATTAGTTTGTTTAAAACTAACTTTATTATCTTTGTTAGCGAGTTTTGTCATTGATTGATTTAATGGCAGCTGTCGTTATACGTTAATCGCTTTTAACTAATTACCGTTTCCACTAATATCCGCTTACCTGTAAATTGACAAAGCGAATCGACATATTCATTTGAACTGTTTGGAAATGTTTAAATTTAAACGTTGGTTTTCATCGAAAACTGATGCACGAGCTGCCATTGTGCGCATAGTGTGTTCAAAAAGTTAATTTACTCAATGTTCACAATAGTCACGATTTTCTTTTGATTCGCAGTAGGGTTTCGGCTATTTGGTTATCATCTAGTGCTTGCTTGGGTTTTCCAAAAAGCCCAATATTGTGACTTTAACCGGTCGCCATTTTGTGTGGGGTGAACGTTTTGATGTGTGATTCGTGTTCTCCTAAGGTAATATACCTTTAATTTGATGTACAACTCGACCTATGCTCCTGTTTAAGATTTTTTTCCGACTCCTTGAGGCCCGTTTTCCTAAGGCGGTACAAAAATAAAGTTGCTTCAAAATTTTGATTTTTGGTAGATAAACGATTTACCCAGTTTTGTTACGTAATGTGCATTTGTTACAAAAGTATAACTTGATTAGCATGTTTGTGGTACCAAGTCACTATTATAATTAATAATAATATTACCTTGTTAAGTCCGTCACGTGGCTTCTTGTCGTGTATTTATTGATAATAAATATAGCACTAGCCATAGCAATATTGGTAATAAATATAGCA
>JAGFPH010003609.1:51361-73442 GCA_018207615.1 Philaenus spumarius | reverse complement strand
GGGGGGATCAAAGTTATTAAAAAACGACTTCTTCAAAACTACCGAATGGATTGGAATGAAATTTGGTATGTAGCTTCCTCTAGGGCCATAGGCGCTCGCTAAGAAAGGGTTTCAACAAATTAGAAATTTTAGGGGGGTTTGGGGTGATCAAATTTATTAAATCACAATTTCTTCAAAACTAAAGAACGGATTGGAATGAAATTTTGTATGTAGCTTCCTCTAGGCCCATAGGTGCTCAATAAGAAAGGGTTTGAAAAATTTCGAAATTTTAGGAGGGGTTTGGGGGGATCAAAGTTACTAAAATCATAATTTCTGAACTTTTATTATTATGACAATAGTGCTTTTATTATTTAAGATCTATATATATATAAAAGCCAAATACCACTCACTGGCAGAACACTTAAAAAGAATACAATTACTTTAAAAAGACTGAAAATACCAACCACCACGGGCAACGCCGTACGGGTCAGCTAGTACTATAATAATAGTTACACAACAACCAATATAAGCTCAACAATAATAAATGTAAGCTTATAAGTTATAAGTTTGTAACCATCACTGATGATGATGACCTGGTCATCGAAACACGTTTGAAGATTAAACGTTTTTTATGAGAAACTGTGTTCTGTTTTTTATTTATATAGATTTATTAACATAGCAAAGAAACAAAATTGAATAAAACAGCTGTTTGCTCCAATATTTCCATTAACAGCTGATTTCAAACTTTGAAGCAATTATTTGTATTTCTAACTTTTAGGTTAGGTTTTTATGAAAGTGTAGAGCCCTGCTGGTTCTTTTAACCTTTATTATATCAGCTGTTATAAAATATACGAAATAATTTGATTTGAACATTTAACATTATTATCTTATCATTGGGGTTATTATTAATCCTACACCTTTATTGTAAGGAAAACATACATAATTATGTGTACAGAAGGTTCCATCCAACAAGGTTGGCATGTGGAGCACGCAAGGGTTTTCCCTAGAATTATATATAAAATATTGATAGTAAATACTTTCTTGTTTATCAGTTTAAACTCTTTGTTACATTTACTTCTCGCTAGCTAATTTACGTTAACAAATCGATATCAGTTTTAAAGGTTATTGAGCATTTTTAAACGGTATATGTTTATGTAGCATTACACAACTTATCGGAAATATGTGTTTAAAGATCAAAGAATCTGTGTTGCCCTTTACAAGTCCCGGTCACGCTAAATACCCATCACATTGCAACCCGTATTTATTGGTGCTTTACCGTAACCTTCATCACAAGCCGGGATTATGTTGAACGGAAACAATGTATACCTAAATAGTTTAGTAGTGCAAGCATTAACCGGGAAACGTTCGTTGCTTTTCAGCAATAGTTTGGAATGGTGTAAGGCAGAATACAGTTATAGTTTTGGAGACTGTCTCCAGTGGCGTATCCAGGATTTGTTTCTGGGGGGACCAACTGATAAAGGAAGTGGAACACCGGGGGTCTGAGGGGTATGGAATTTTGAATTTTTTACGTATAATACCGCATTTTAACGATTTTTTGACAAGCTAAGCAATACTTTTACAAACATACAATAAATCTTAAAATGCATGTTTACAAATTTAATTTGCTTTAGCTTCGTTTGTATATTTGTGAAACTACTACATTGAAAACAGTTAGGTCTATTTAAGAAATTTAAATTCGATTTGTTATATAGGTTTGTTGTTCAGATTTTTGAATGTAACTAATTAGAACATAGCCTAGTTTAATTCTATTTAAATCTGTGGGTAAGGTAAAATAAAATTGTAAAATGATTTTTCATTAAAATATGCATTACAAATTTAAATCAGTATTATGAAAAACGAAAACATATAAAAACATAAAAAGTTGGCCGACATCCAGAAAAATATTTAAAACTGTTTTCATGTTTATTATTTGATATGCCTTTAAAACATTGGGATTATTAACCTTTATGTACTTTTTATATTTCTTCCAAAATTACCTTTGACAATACCAGAAAAGAAATGCTAATTTTCTAGGGCCGACCAAGGCTGAGAAATGTGTTCTAAAAGTTTGATAAATTAAAATGGGAGCTGTAAGATATTTCCACTCCCCTTAAAGTACACTATAGTCAACTCTCAGCAGAAATGTAGTAGTTAAGTAATTCCGGATAATAATCATAAAACCAAAACATTTCATTAACGTTGTCGGCACATAAACACCGACACAATGTAGGCCTACATCGTAAAACACAACAGCTACGTAAGCCCTAGACAGATCTGTAATTACTTACGCACAGACTGTAGAAGATTACAAATGAAACAACCGAAGCTAAAAGGCGTTAAAAGAGCATTACGGGACAGCTTTTACCAACAAGAAGGATTCCAACAAAGGCGTAAAGGCAGCTTATGTCTGATTGTGCGTTATAGTGCCAATGTAGGTGGGCCTTTGAGCAATTGTTCCAAACCACCTGATTGTTCCTAATCATTCCCGTTAGATTTCTTAGCAACAATTGCCCTACGAATTAGTAAGTTGTATTCTTCTCATACCATAAGGTTTCTATTTAACTTATGTTTGTTTACTTTTATGTTATTACAGATAAATATTGGACCAAAATAAAATATATAATAACTCGCTTCGCTATCCCATAATATCTCTAGCGAGACCCATGGTGAAGCAAATGCAAACAGATTATTGTATACTTTGATATTTTCATTTAAATTACGATCGAGAGGTGACCTATTTACATGACTAAATGTAAGACAGAGAGAGAAATAGACACGACCATACTCGATAGTTCGAATTGCTGAATGCGTTGTAATTTCACTATTAATAATCAATATTCAACATTTCGGTCAAATTTTGATATTACAAACTAAAGGAAACAATATAATTATAACACCAGAGTTTAACTTAAAATAGGACCACAGTAAACCTTTTGTTTGCTTTTACCTAATATAAAAAAACCTGTTATTTGTAAAGAATAATTACCTAATTCTACGTGTTTTGGTTCATTGTAGGCCTGACCTAAAATTATGATAAGTTTTTTTATCCAAATCTGCTTTTTTATTTGTAATACGTGACAACAGGTATTTTAATTGAATACAGTAACCATTTGTTTGAGTATGATTTTAGTGTGTTAATCTAACCTAAAAATAGTTGGTTGTGAATAATAATAAACTGATTTAAAATTTTCATTGTTTGTTGCTACGGTAGTGAATGTAAACAAACATGTGTTGCTAAGATTTTAATATGAAAAAAAAACTGTTTTATCAGCTATATTGTTGGGAGTTCACCCCAGAATAAGAATAATTCAATAATTCTACATTCGTCAATAAAGGTGGTTGCCAATAAACGTGTTTTGGTTCAGTGTAGGCCTAACCTAAAATTATGTTAAGTTTTTTATCCAAATCTGCTTTTTTATTTGTAATACGTGACAACAGGTATTTTAATTGAATACAGTAACCATTTGTTTGAGTATGATTTTAGTGTGTTAATCTAACCTAAAAATAGTTGGTTGTGAATAATAATAAACTGATTTAAAATTTTCATTGTTTGTTGCTACGGTAGTGAATGTAAACAAACATGTGTTGCTAAGATTTTAATATGAAAAAAAAACTGTTTTATCAGCTATATTGTTGGGAGTTCACCCAAGAATAAGAATAATTCAATAATTCTACATTCGTCAATAAAGGTGGTTGCCAATAAACGTGTTTTGGTTCAGTGTAGGCCTAACCTAAAATTATGTTAAGTTTTTTATCCAAATCTGCTGTTTTATTTGTAATATGTGACAAAAGGTATTTGAATTGAATACGGTAACCATTTTTCTTCGGTTTTTGTTTGTGTTTGATTTTAGATTGTTAATCTAACCTAAAAAAATGTTGGTTGTGAAGAATAATAAACTGATTTTAAATGTTTGTTGCTATGGTACTGAATGTAAACAAACATGTGTTGCTAAGATTTTAATATGAAAACACTGTTTTATCAGATTTATTGTTGGGAGTTCACCCCAGAATAAGAATAATTCAATAATTCTAAATTCGTCAATAAACGCGGTCGCCAATAAACGTGTTTTGGTTCATTGTAGGCCTAACCTAAAATTATGTTAAGTTCTTTATCCTAATCTGCTGTTTTATTAATAACCATTTTTCTTTAGTTTTTGTTTCTGTATGATTTTAATGTGTTAATCTAACCTAAAAAAAGTTGGTTGTAAGGAATAATAAACTGATTTAAAATTTTCTATGTTTGTTGCTATAGTAGTGAATGTGAACAAACATGTGTTGCTAAGATTTTAATATGAAAAAACTGTTTTATCAGATACATTGTTGGCAGTTCGCCCCAGAATAAGAGTAATTCAATAATTCTAAATTCGTCATTAAACGTGGTCGCCAATAAACGTGTTTTGGTTTATTGTAGGCCTAACCTAAAATTATGTTAAGTTCTTTATCCTAATCTGCTGTTTTATTAATAACCATTTTTCTTTAGTTTTTGTTTGTGTATGATTTTAGTGTGTTAATCTAACCTAAAAAAAGTTGGTTGTGAAAAATAATAAACTGATTTAAAATGTTCTATGTTTGTTGCTATAGTAGTAAATGTAAACAAACATGTGTTGCTAAGGTTTTAATATGAAAAAAACTGTTTTATCAGATATATTGTTGGGAGTTCCTCCCAGAATAAGAATAGTTCAATAATTCTAAATTCGTCATTAAACGTGGTCGCCAATAAACGTGTTTTGGTTTATTGTAGGCCTAACCTAAAATTATGTTAAGTTCTTTATCCTAATCTGCTGTTTTATTAATAACCATTTTTCTTTAGTTTTTGTTTGTGTATAATTTTTATTTGTTAATCTAACCTAAAAAAGTTGGTTGTGAAAAATAATAAACTGATTTAAAATGTTCTATGTTTGTTGCTATAGTAGTGAATGTAAACAAACATGTGTTGCTAAGATTTTAAAATGAAAAAACTGTTTTAACAGATACATTGTTTTGAGTTCACCCCAGAATAAGAATAATTCAATAATTCTAAATTCGTCAATACACGTGGTCGCCAATAAACGTGCTTTGGTTCATTGTAGGCCTAACCTAAAATAATGTTAAGTTCTTTATCCTAATCTGCTGTTTTATTAATAATAACCATTTTTCTTTAGTTTTTTTTGTGTGTATAATTTTAGTGTGTTAATCTAACCTAAAAAAAAGTTGGTTGTGAAGAATAATAAACTGATTAAAAATTGTCTATGTTTGTTGCTATGGTAGTGAATGTAAACAAACATTAGTTGTTAAGATTTTAATATGAAAAAAAACTGTTTTATCAGATATATTGTTGGGAGTTCACCCCAGATTGTTACTACTTATACTCTTTAAAATTAAAGTTTTGCAATTTCCTGTCTTAATGTGCGTCTATGACCCCATATCAATTTACATTTATATTTTCGTATTTCTATCTTGCTTTACGTTGATTCTGTCTCAGTCAGTCATTCAGTGAGGTTTGATATACGAAGTGTAATTAGGCCTATGCCTTACAGAGGGTTATTTGAACGATGGCGACAATCAGAAAAGTCTTTACATGTGTTTATACAAGAAACTTTCCTATCCTCTGCTGGGCCGAAGTACTAACTAAACCAAACTACAAGACAAAGGCAAGAATCTACCCAAAGCGCGCTGACTAATATACTTACAATCCTCTTCCCAACGCCTGCCTACAAAATATTTATATTTAAAATTTGAATCGTAATTTCGTACATTAATTGATGTACATAAATTAAAAATACAGTTAGATTTATGCTTACTTCTTTACGTTATGTCCGCTGTATAATAAAGCAGTGGAACGGGGTGGATCGGACACTCTCTTGAAGATTCCAACTGTGGCAGGACTAGTGCCTTTAAACACTGTGCCATTCTGCTTCCCTGTACATAAAAACGAACACATTATTTATATCCCAATCTAAATGTATTCTGTTTTCAATGTTTAAAATATAATGACAATATATTTCAATTTAATTTTGAATGCTAATGGTTTAGTAGAAAAAATGCAAAATATTTTAAACACATTAGCAAATTAAAATAAACTATGCCTCCTTGATGAGAAATTACTCAACATCATTAACGAATGACGTACAGGACGGACGAAAGCTTTGATCCAATAGTGTGTTAGAAGGAACTCATTTCGTATAATTGTAATCGACAGTTAATATTCAGTCGAACCCGAATAGACACCAGCGATGGTGCCCATAATTACAATTTACACAGGACAAAAACAAATTAAGAGATAATACAAAAAACCTTAGCAATCAACATCCACAATCTACTTTACTTTAAGGAGAAAAAATACCGCTTTCGTTTTTTGACAAAAATAACACAAAAATGTGCTTAAAAGTTAAGGTTTGTTTAGGTTATTTAACATTGAAAAAGTCTCACAATAAAGGCCATTGCAACAGCTCAACTTTTCTATGGAAATTCTCTAATAACATATTCCCAGGGCAAGCAAAACATATACTTCAAACATTTCCAAACACCTTATTGCAAATAATGTCACATTTGACTTCTTTGTTGCTTGTAGTGAACAGATTAATTTGCATGGTTTTTATGAATTTAAGAAATACAACATAATTATGGAAGGACAAATTAAATCAAGTGTATATTTCAGAAAACGCTTTGTTATAAAATGTCAAATAACAATTAAAACAAAACTGGAAATGCAAAAATGTACAGGGAAAAACAAATTATAAATTAAATTCGCAATTATAAACCCTATTTTTTATTCGCTGGATGCATGTAGTTAATTAATTATTAGTTGGAAAAGTAATTTGAGTTAAATAAAATTAACATAATTAAACTGAAACTCGTGTTAGGTTTCATATTACATTTTCAATAAAGTTTAATACAAATAATATTTAATATCATTTAATTATTAATTTGATTTAGTAACTTGAGCCGTACCATTTTTATAATTATGTTTTTGTTTGCTCTTAATCTTAAATAAAAAATAATTGTTTATTATAACAGTTTAACAAAACCATTTAAATTTTAGGTTAAAAACTATCTCAAGTATAGCTATTTATACGACTTTTTCTTTCCTGCAGTATTGTGTTAGTCATACTATGTACTTTTTGGAACGAAGTTCCTTAACGCGGGTTGCGGTAAGAGGAAAAATGTATTGCGTAACAAAAAAAGTGTTATTAATCGGTTGCTATGGCAATGAATGTAAATACATTCTAGAATCATGCGTTTTTGTTCATCAATTTAAATTAAGAGACGATCGGTTCCGTCCGGCGTAGTTCAGATATCGTCAAGCGCTGAAATACATTCAATAAACATAAAATTATTGTTGCCGTTAAGATAGGTAAATTAAATTAAACACACACACAATAATTTTAGTTTAATTTTTTAAATAACAATTATTATTATTTTTGACACAATCATTTTTTGAAATTAATGCATTAATGTTGTAATGGAACCTTAAATAATTACGGAGATGTAATGGTGCCTTAAATATTTGCGGTTATGCGTGAGAGTCTTAAATAAAATCGGGGATGCGACTTTGTCTTAAATAATTGTGGAGATAAGATAGAGCCTTAAATAATTGCTGAGATGAGATCGAGACTTAATTATTTGCGGAGATGCGATAGAGCCTTAAATCATTGCGGAGATGCGACGGAGCCATAAATAATTTCGGAGATGCTATGAAGCTTTAAATATTTGTGGAGATGCGATGGAGCCTTAAATATTTGCGGAGATGCGACGGAGCCTTGAATATTTGCGGAGATGCGACGGAGCCTTACATAATTGTGGAGATCAGATAGAGCTTAAATAATTGTGGAGATATGATAAAGCCTTAAAAAATTGTAGAGATGCGATAGAGCCTTAAATATTTGCGGAGATGCGACGGCGATATTGGTGTGCCTGTGGGATGACAATAAAGGTCACGCGAGTTCAATCATTTTTCAATCATGAATAAGATGTCCCCTTTTAGTGATTTCTCCTGCTGCAAAATACATACCTGTATAGTCGAATTTTTTCCAGACAAACCATTGCTCGGACGAAATAAATACATATGTCCTTTTTTGTTGAAAAATACCTCCCCTACAAGGTGGTATTTTTTATTTTCTCTATCTTCATCCCAGCTCGAAATATTAAGGATAATCGAAAAAAAAATGATAATCGATTTTTTTTTCGACTTTGGTAAATCGATAGACTGGTAAACTTTATACTTTCTCCCCCTATACCATAGTATATGGAGAAAGTATTGTATTCGTCAAAATTTTCGAGTTTGAGTTTTTGGTGGAAATATCCGTTTTGGGTCCCCCTGAACCTAAAAAAGTGGTTTTCGGAGTGATGTCTGTGTGTGTGTCTGTGTGTCTGTGTGTCTGTGTGTCTGTGTGTCTGTGTGTATGTTATCAGACCTAGAGCCTAAACCAGTAGTCCGATTTTGATGAAATTTGGTATGGAGGTATTAATCCACGGTATCTCCAGGCGTTTTTTTCATTTTTGTGAATTTTTTATTTTTAAGGGTAATTTTCCCATAAAAACCCTTAAAATAACGGAAAAATCAACTTTTCTCAAAAACGGCTCTAACGATTTTGATTAAAAATTTATAGTTTATTAGGGACCTAAAGTACTATAAACTGTAAAATTTTGATCAAAATCGTTCGAGCCGTTTTTGAGAAAAGTTGGTTTTTCCGTTATTTTAAGGGTTTTTATGGGAAAATTACTCTTAAAAATAAAAAATTAAGTTCCTATAATGAGGGAGAAAGTATGTGTCAGTTTCCTGATACCGTTTATTTTTATGTTAATCTACATACTTTAAGGTACTTATAAAAAAAAATCAGACATATTGAAAATTACTGGTAGTTGTAACCTATACAGACTGGGCTAAATTGTCTTAATGGATATATAAATATACACATATACAATTTTTGAAGTGTCTTCTATTAGTTGCACCGCGTCCAAAATATTTGGCGGTCTGTGAATCGGATTTTACCGTCACGCATTTTTCCGTCACGCTCTATTACATATATAATACACGACATGTGTATATAGCAGAATATTTAGTTTACTTGGGTAATACCTCTGAAATGGACATTGTGCTTCCTCATTTTGTAAATTGTGTTAAAAAAGCTTACTTGTTAATACCACGGAAATAGACATTCTTCTTCCTCACTTTGCAAGTTGTGATAAAATAGTTTACTTGGTAAAACCTCTGAAATGGACATTGTGCTTCCTCATTTTGTTGGTTGTGTTAAAATAGTTTATGGTAGTGTTAAAATAATCAAATTTTAGATTAAACCAATACGACCAACTATTTATATTAATTACAGTGTTCACTTCTGTCGGCTCCGTTTTCTTTTTTTGTTTTCTGCACAACACAAACTGTTTGGTTTTTTTTCTATGACACATTACCTTTCGGATGATATAAGCTTCATTCCTCTCGTTTTATAATAAATACTAAAACAAACGTACTAAAAATGTACAAATGTTCACTTATTAATATAAAGATAAAACATTTTTTTTTAATGTATCTTGTTCAGAGATAATATTTTCGAAGATTAGATCGTGTTTCGAGCTTTGTATTTTCGCAAACGTAACACGACGTAAATATCGGTCGATAAGGAAACGAAGCATGGCAAAACCAATACGTTACGCTTCTTGGTTGGCTTCTTGCATTCAAACGGATTTCTTTAGAAAACCCATCTATCGAGACAAATCGAGTAAGTGATTGAATTCGCAAAGAACATCAATGTGTAGATCGACTCATTTGTAACATTTAAAAATTTACCGCCGAAGAAAAAATCCAACGGCGTTGCTTGCTGGGACAAATTTAAACTTTCAATCAAATTTCGATTTAGCCTTAATACTTTTTTAAGTTTTAAACAATTTGTTTAGAAAACAATTATTTAACTTCTTTAAATTTGGTTGATAGTGTAGCGTTTTAAAATAAGGCGCGCTAAGATTTAAACCGAAACATAAATTTATCTGAATCCAACCTCATAAATAACACCCTCACTCCATCTAGCGTCTAACATAGACAACTCAAAAACAGCTGTCACTCAACACTGGCACAGCGCATGCGCGGCGACTTACACCGAGTCACGTAGGGAATCAACGACTTTTTTTCTTTTCGTTTCGACTTTACAAGATGGACTGACCTTCAAAAACCACATGTCAGAAATTAATACATTCGTTAATGCAAAAAAATAAAAGATTAGTAAGCGATGCTTAGATTAAAATAGTCGTTCGCAAACAGTGAAATAAATCGAAGTAGTGTTGTGTAATGTGACGTGAAGTGAATTAGTTGTATCACTTAATGGCAGAATAACTGGCCATGTTTGTTACCTTGCAAATTTCTAACCGGCGGAAATGATTACTTCTCTCTTACCAGGTAAAGATTTCAAACACATCTATTAAACTAATTTTCATCTGAGTTTGCTATAATAATGTATATTGTCTGAATTTAACTGTAACTATATCTCTACACTTTACAGAGTAATTTTCTGTCATAACTAAATTTAGCCTAAAACAGCATATCTTTTAATATCATTACATAGCCTATAAGCCTTAATCAAAGTGCAGTTTAAGATTTAGTAGCCTTTTAGAGCCACATAAAAGAAAAATATATTAATAGTGTAATAGTGTCTTTTCAAAGTATTTCTTTAATTAATTTCATAAAATCATAAGTTACAATACAGTTTCATACATGATGTAACAGTGCAGTTTTATACATGATTTTAAACATGACCGTTTGTTTAAAAAACAACCTTGAACTTGAAAAACTAAGTGCATAAGTTCTGAAACTAAATCATGTTGTACTTTGTTCGTAGTGAAACCACTGGTTCAAGAATCACCTGAACTGTTCGACATGAACTGAACATTGAACATTTCTGTTATTCCACCGTCTTCGCAAATCACAATTTGTGTGCAATAGTAATAATCCCCAAAGGGAATATTTCAAAATTTAAATATTTTTATTACATGAGAGACGTCTCAATAAAATTTAACACCATTATTTTTATTATTAAATTTTTGTTTAGTATTAAGGTTGGCCAAAGAAATAAAAGTTATTAGTAAAACCATGGTAAATGTATTTAATTTTGTAAATTTGTAAACGCAATAAATTGTTTTTTTTTTAAATTTGGATTATAAATAGGGAGGGTTTTTCAAATTTTACTTTTGGGGAGGGACTACTTTTTTTTAACTTAACTAAATTAATATTATAAATGTAAATTTTCTTTAAAACTTTGTAAATTTTGCACTTAAGGGCATATAGATTTTTATCTTTTCTCTTAAGGGCATATCAGTTTTTAAAGTATATTGATTTAAAGTAAAGTTTAATAAACAAACTGTTTATTATGTGAATTGTATTTATTGTGATTTCCTGTAAATAGCTAACTCAGGTGATTGAAAACGGCTTTAAATAAAGTAAGATTACAGACCATTTTATTCATTGTAAAATCTTTTAATTTTATTATTTCTCTTATGTATGTACCATCTTAGATTCTGCCCAGTACCCATTCCTAAATCGTTCGTTCCCTTTTGGATGGTACAATAGTTAATTGTAATCTAATACAGACACATAAAGAATGTAAAATAACTCGTGGTACACTTTGATATAACTTAAATGTATTGCTATATCAAAGTAAAACCTGTACCCTACCTATTAGGCTATAACACATTTTCTGCTATTTAAGACGGGTTACAAATATTGGTAAACATTGGGGGTTTTGAAAGGAGGAGGGACACTATTTTATACGGCAACCCCTATCTTGTGAATTATCATTGGAAGCCCCTTAAAAAACATAAATTTCTATGGGAATAAAAACGAGCTGATATAGTTCCGGTATATAGATTAAATTGTAGTTCATGCGATAAATTTTACGTGGGACAAAGAGGACGTTCGTTTACCACACTATATAAAGAACATAGCCAAGCACTAAAACAACCCGAAAAATCAAAGTTTATGGAACACCTGGTAAATTGCGATCATTCATACGACAGCATGAATGATAACATGCAAATATTACTGAAATGTAAAAAGGGTAATTATATGAACCGCATAGAAGAATATCAAATATATCGCAATGAGCTAAAACCCCAGATGGATTGCTAAATGATAAGAAACAATTTGATGTAACCTCCACCTTCGAACTTATAAACCGGATGACCACCTGCCGATAATAAAACTAATACACAGTGCACTAAGTAGTGCCGGCATAAAGATATGATAGCGTGTACGTTTATATGTTTTATTGTGAGCGAGTGTTGTGTAAATGTAATTTTGTATTAAATGTTTTTAAATAAGTATTTTTGATCACCCGACAATGGACGACAAATGTCCGAAACACGTGTAGTGTACACAAGTGACTTTTAATTGAAGATTAAAACTTCGAAGGATTGCTGGCGGTGAGTCCAATAACTATTGTTATAGTTTTTCCAATAAAAATCTACACTATCCCTGAGCAATATAGTCTACAATTATTCATGTTAATAAAAACATTTTTAATTAAATATTTGAAAATTTAGTCGGAAAAATCCTAGGTTAGGCCTAGACTGACGAGCCAACACATGTATTTGCATGTATTACCATTGCAACCAAGTGATTAAAATAACAGATAAAAGATCTGTTTGCTAAAATATTTCCATTAACAGCTGATTTCAAACTTTGCAGCAATTATTTGTATTTCTAACTTGTAGGTTAGGTTTTTAATAAAAGTGCAAACCTGAGCCTTGCTGATTCTTTTAACTTTTATTATAACTGCTGTTATAAAATATACGAAATAATTTGATTTGAACATTTAACATTATTTACCATCTTAGCTTTCGGGTATTTACCCTACACCTTTATCATTAAGAAAAGATAACATGATTATGTGTATAGAAGGTTCCAACGGGATGGGCGTGCGGAGCACGCAGGGGGTTTTCCCCAGTATTATATAAAAATGCTGCTTAGTTTCTTTCCTTCTTTGTTTTTTTGTCCTCTATAGTCTCGAAAACTGTTTGACCGATTTTACTAAAAACTTCGCAGTTTACCCATATCATTGCCAGGAGTTTTAGACGTCAAAATTACTGGAGTAAAACTACAAAACAATACTACTTTTAGTCAATTCAAATGGGCATGCTTAGTGTAAGAAGAAAAGCAAATGTATTATTTATGAAGTTGGCAAGACTGTGTTGACAAAATTCATATTCTCGACTGTGAATGTGTCTTAACAAAATATGCAACAAGGAGCGGGATATATGCTTTATGGCTTGTGGTGTTGACATAGTAGCAGCGCAATAAACAAGCAAAGCCATAGATCTCCTTGATATAGCACAACTGTCAAACACCTGAGTATGCTTATGCCACGACATTTTTCATAGTTTGATGTACAAAAATAAGCAGTGTATTATACAGTTTAGTCCTGCTTTTGTCAATATATGTATTTTATAACACAGTTTAAAGAGAAAAGATTGGTTCGTACATTTACTTATAAGATTTCTTTACAGATTTGCTTTATTATAGAATTCAGTTACAGACATCACTTCAGGTCACGGACGACTACACTGCACTTCTCAACACAACAGGCCCCGGAAGAACACTGTCAGCGAAGAGCTTCTGGAGTAGAGGATGGTTTATCACGGGTAGCGCTACACATCTAACACATCTGACGGATGGACACTTCATCGTCGCCGGTGGACGCCTTCATCGGGGATCCTGTTATCCGATGTCTGTTGGACTGCGGGCAGCTAATGCATCCAGCACTAACTACACATGTTTCTTCTGTTTCAATAAACGACTTCATCGGAGTGCCAGGATTTCTCGGCTAGTGCTGACTTAGGCCCGGGTCTTGGTGTTCAGCGACTCCATCCAGAACTAACAACCCATGTTATTCTGTTTCGGCCCGACTTCTTCAATTCGTACTCGAGATCGTGACTTCATTGGAGCCCCGGGATCTCTCTGCCAGTGCTGTTGGGCATGGGTCTTGGTGTTATGTCGATGGCCGGTCTCGGGTAGAAATATCTTCACTGCATGCCGCTAACACACTCTTCTGATTCAGTAAAGTACTAGACAGCATCTTGCAGCCATTATGGAGGTTCCTAGACGCTGCTACTCTCTCCCCAGTGTTTGGGGAGTGGGAGGTGGTTTATTGGGTATCGTCCTTTTGGACCGAGCCCCACAGTGACTTCTCTCAAGAGAGGTTTACGTAAATGCATTTCACCTACCGAAAAAAAATTCAGAATCCCTTTACCAATAAATTTAAACGGAATAGGTTGAAACACTGTTTAGCTCCAAAACACAAGAAGGGCAGTGAAAGGTAAAATCCTCTTATTAGCAAAATTCCATAGGAAAGATGATTTAACGCAGTAACTCTTACGGTAACCTTACGCAGGACATGAGAAGTAAATGAGCACCGATAAAAGTCCCCAGAACACGTTTCGGAGTGTCATTAGAAACTGTATAGATATGTGTGTATGTGTTCGCACACTAATCGCCACATTTTACGTCTGATTTGGTCCAAATTTGGTACACACGTTGTCTATTTTAAATCAATCGGACGAGTTCCTCATAAAAAAACTAAAACTGGAACTTCGTTTTTTGCCCTGAAGTAAACTTTGTATGATATGTTTTCCTATTACAATGACACTTTTTGTGTGTTTTTTTTCTAAATGAATAATTATAGGAGATTATAAATTTACACGTTTTGTTTATTTACTCGATTTTTATCCCGTCTGGTTCCCCAAAATCGATCAAAAAGTAAAAAACCATTAAGTCTCTAGCCTCGGCTCTAGCTCTCCATCGTTCAGGTTTGCAGCTTGACTTTGCGGCCTCGGATTCTTTACTTCGCTCGCAGAAGCCATCAGCCTCGTATCAGAAGCTCCCACGTAAATTTGCACCGGGAACTGTTATGATAATTCAAGTTTAGATCGATTTTTGGGTTAACTAGACGGGCTACAAGATCATCCTAGTTTTATTTAATTTTAAATAAATAAAAAGAAACACATTTACTGGTAAAAACTAGATTCTGGTTGATGGAGTTTTCCGGGGAACGAAATTTGGACCCAAATCGGACGTAAACGCGGCCATTAGAGTGCGAGTATATATTTACATATATGTTCACATATATAATGTAAATAAAATTTGTATTGTCACCCCAAAACTTGTTGATCGTTGGTCTTTGACCGCTCCTTACCTTAGGTCTCACCACAAGAGCCACTGTAATAGCTCATCTTTCCTACGAAAATGTCCTAATAAATAATCTATACATAATTAATTTGCTAGGGGTTATTTTGTGAGTAGAACTCCTCCTAGAGTTTTTAACCGATTTTGATGTTTTTGGTGTCATTTTACAGAGCTCACTCTGAAGTTGTGCTTCCCTTAAAATGAGCTCAATGTATGTTAAGGGCTTCGCCCCAGTGGCCCTCAAAGTTGCCATGTTAATCTTATGGAAGGTCAATCTTAAGGAAGAAGAAGAAAGATTTCTTTTGATTTTATCAGGGGCACAAAAAACAGCTGTTCGTATGAAAAGCTTAAAACAGCTGATTTTGATCAACAACTGATTTGGATCAAAAACTGAAAATAATTTTAGGTTAGGTAAATCAAGCAATAGCGAAGCATTGCCCGGTCCACTAGTAGTTCATTTAAAATAGCTTAACGAAAAAAGTAAAAGTGCGCGGTCGTGGGACGACCGTCAGGAACGAAATCCATCACGCGTTTTCTTCAATTCTTTTACCAGCCTTACACACACATAATTTTAATCTTTCAATTGCAGTTTGTTAATAGTTTGTTTTTTATACAAGTATCTACTGATTCCTTAAGTTTAATACTATTATAATAAAGGTGTAGAATTAATTATAACATCAAAGCTAATACGGTAAACACAGTTAAATGTAAATTCATTAAATTATTGTATATATGTTGCCGTTAAGGCAGGTAAAATAAATTAAATATACACACAATAATTTTAGGTTAGGCCTTGACTGAAGAACCAATATTTTATGTTTACTGTAACTACACCGGGCGGAACCGATCGTCTCTTAATTTAAAATTTAAATTGATGAACCAAAACACATGTTTCTTGAATGTATTTACATTCATTGCCATAGCAACCAATGTGATAAAGCTTTTTGGTTACTCGAATTGTATATTTGTCATTGCCATAGTAATCCATTAATAACCATTTGTTTCGTTACTTATTACATTTTCTATTTGTTAACTCCTACCGCAAGCCGCGTTAAGGAACTTCGTTCCAAAAACATCTACATTAGTAACGAAAGAAAATCACTGCGGCAATTTCTATTCAATAAGACTCTACTTGTGTTTCAAAGGGCGTTATTTCCAGGCTCTGATGACGTCATTCGTCAACGTCATTCCGCTCGGACGAAAACGTTGGGTTTTGCTGGAATTTTCTTTTACTTTGTACCTCTGTAGAAAAAGAAATACCTCTAAAAAGCTGTTTGTTTTCCGCTAATAATATAAATTGCATCGAATGAGAGGAATCCTGAAACGCAATTTGTGTTATTATTTCACGCACATTTAAAACAGCCAAAATCTACTTACTACACAAACATCTATAGCAACAACTTGGCTGTATTTTGGCTTTTGTAGCTTTATCACTGAGGATGGCGACTTTGTCGTTGAAACGCGTTTGATTTATTAAACGTATTTGTTGTGAGATTGTGTGTTATTGTTTTATTTCATCTATAGCAAAAGTCATAAAAACTTAAAACTGCCTGTAAATACTTTAACAACATGTCCAAACATGTAAAACAAATAATTCGACAACGCGGCTGAACCGCTGACGTGAGTTGAGCGAATTTCAAAAATTAAGTTTATGTGCTTTAGGGATTCAATCAACTACTTGGGAAATTGATCCACTCACGAGGAAGTTGAAGGCACTTTATTAGACGAAGGCGCTTTGCACCTCGATCTTGCAGCGTTGGGTTTTGGACTGCACTCGCAGTGTACTTACTCCAGCTGTCTGCTTCGGATCAAGACCCACGTGGATTTGAACCGGGTAATTTAATGGTATTTTACGTTTTGTTAGAATTTGGGGAAACCAAGCGAGCTACAAGGTCGTGTAAAAATCAAAATGTGCAGAATAATATTCTACATTTAATTTTTCTAGATAAAACCACCAAACTCTTCCATTCTAGAATGAAAAATCGAAAAACGCAGCCCCTATGTTCAGGGGACTATTATCGGTGCTCATTTACTACTACTGACCGTAGGCCTCGCCAGAAGGGTCACTGCATAGCTCATCTTTCCTATTGAAATTCGCTAAAGATACAAACATATACAGGGCGAGTCACTACTGACTACATTAATTTTAACTGTTGATTCTACTTATCAAAAGGAACAAAAACATGTATATAAGCCCTTGTCTGACCTTAACCGTTTAGCTGTCATGGCGTATTTTGTGGTTTCTTCAAATTACACGACTTGGTACTATTAGTTTGACGATACAAACTACACTAATGCAGTTATGACATGGAAAGTAATACCATTTGAAAGAGCATTAAATTTCCTATAAATTGAACATAGTACCCAAATAATAACTCCGTATACAACATTTTTTAAATAATATTAATGTTAAAAATTATTGTTACAGACTTTTTCCTTTTTACTTTAAGGCTCAATTAAATCAGTTAAATTTTTCTTATTCTTATGTTCAATTACATAAAAAACTTCCTCACATCCCTTGACTACTATATTTGGGGGCAGCTGAAGCAACAAGTTTATTACACACCAGTTCGAAATGTTGAAGAGTTAAGGAATAGGACAGCTTCTGAACCCTACGTGATTCTGAACTGTGAGGGAATTCAGAAAAAGACTTCGAATGTGTATCAGGGTAAACGGTGGACATTTTGAAAATCTTCTCAAATGATGAAACCAATTGAGAGCCGTGATACCATGTTATTGCTTTGTGTGAACTGTAACTAAAGATTTCGTTCAGTTTCTATTAATTTTAATAAAAACAAACCAGTAAAAAAAGCTGTATTTATTTGTCGTATCAAAAAAAAAAACAGCTGATTATAGATTTTTTTATTTCCAATCAGCTGATTTAGTTAACAGATTCCGATAGTAAAGAAATTACAGACACAGTAATTAGTTTGGTGTTTAGAACAATTTAACTGATTTAATTAAGCCTTAAAGTTTAAAGGAAAAAGTCTGTAACAATAATTTTTAACTTTAAAGTTATTAAAAAAAAAACCTTGTATAAGGAGTAATTATTTGGGTACTATGTTTAATTTATAGGAAATTTAATGCTCTTTCAAATGGTATTACTTTCCATGTCATAACTGCATTAGTGTAGTTTGTATCGTCAAACTAATAGTACCAAGTCGTGTAATTTGAAGAAACCACAAAATACGCCAAGACAGCTAAACGGTTAAGGTCAGACAAGGGCTTATATACATTTTTTTTGTTCCTTTTGATAAGTAGAATCAACTGTTAAAATTAATGTAGTCAGTAGTGACTCACCCTGTATAGCAAAAGTCATCAAAACTTAAAACTGCCTCTATATATACTCTATAAAACAAATCAAAACATAAAATAACAAACTAGCCTACTGTAGTTTAGTTAGGTTTTATTTTTCAATTTTCTTCGGCAGATGCTTTAGCATTTCATCGTGTACATATTTACTATGTAAAATTTGAGTAAAACCAGCACATAATCGAATATTTATTTCACTATAATATACCTAATGCCGTACTGCAGTCATGTATAATTGTTATGCTAGATGATGCTTCTATATTTTAATTATGCATTTCAAAAGTACATATATTATTATGCGTGATGCATTGCCTCCTTGAATATACACCCCCTATTTAAATAATAACGCTACCGATATAGGTCAGCACACATATTAATATGCATGAATCTAAAGTTTTAAATTATATATGCCGGCTTGTTTTTGCAATAACATTCAATGTTATTATAAACCCTCTGTTTCTTCCCTTCAGAACGGAAAATAATATTCAACTGTATTTTGATCTTTAAACTAAAACAACAGCAACGGTTGAATGTAAAGCTTTTAACTTGTAATATGTTTTAGTACTTTATTTCCTACTAGGGGCTCGCTCGCCAACCCCTGCGGTGGCATAGTTATGGTGATGCCAATGCAAACTAAAAAATCCCTAGTTTTTTCATAATTTTTTAATAGGAATTTTTATGGAAACGATGATTGATTAGGACAGAGGCACTTGGATCTAAGTTGGGTGGTGGGGGTAGCTGTGACCTGTACATAATGTATGACATAGATCGAAATAGACACGCAATATCCCCAATATTTGTCCAGAAAATCCCATACATCGATACATATTTTCAATTTATTGAAAGGAATTAAATATTTTTTTGAATAAAAAGTAGCCTAAAATAGTCTCTGAATAGTCTTCTACGTGTTAATGAAAGTTTCATCAAAATCGGTTCAGCCATTCCGAAGATTACAGACATACAGAAAATTTATAAATGTGTGTTTAGCTTTTAGTAGTGTGCTTAGAAAAAAACTTATATTTTTGAAATCACAGACAATCTATATTTTATATTTAAACCCGTACTTCTACTGGGCATTTTGAAAATATTTACGTTTAAATGGGTCAAAAATGAAAAATATACTTTTCTTATGGAGGTTTAACATGGGAGAAAAAATCAACTTTTTCAATCCTTTGGACAGTTCGTCTGAGACTTCCACTGGACCGATTTACATTCAGTTTATACCAAATAAAATCAAAACTTGTCTATATTAACAGGTTTTATTTACTTTTACGTCATCTTATATTTCTTAAATTAAAAAATCTACATTTCAAACCTTTGCAATGATTTTATTTTACAGTCTTCAATCAGCTGATTTTAAAGAAACAAGGTATTTTGTATAACAACAGAAGAAGAGCAAACGCTCATATAATATAACAGCTGATTTCTCCCATCATCTGTACAAAACCTAGCGTAGATTGAATTTTGGGGTTATGTTAACAACTACAATTCATAAATAATGTAATTCTTCTGAAGTAGATTTTTTTTAAATATGAGCTATAAAATTGAGGTAGGCTATAATACGTTATAAAATTTGCTTTGAGGCTATTTTATCAACAATATAAAGTGAATATAAATAAATACAACTTTTTATCAACAATGAATGTATTTATTAATTTATACAAATTTATGGCAGATACCCATTCATTTAACTTCGAAAACATACGTACATCTTCGAATAACATATAAATATATTCGAGTATTAATTTCTTTATTATAATGTTAATAACTTCTAAATCATTTGATAATCAATATGAAATAAAAACCAATTAAAATATAACATTTGTATTTTTATCTTGATATATAATTAAGGCCTACATAAATACAACATTTTACAAATAGGCCTACAGTTTTAAATTGCAATATTTTTCATGGTAGTTGGCAACTGTATTATTTATGTAAGTTAATGGTTTTTCTCCTTGCTTTCCTATCTGTGTTGATTTCCCAAAAAATTAGATTAGTAAAATTCACTGATTGTCGAATCCATTTTTTTCTTCTTTAACTAGATACCACTGAAAAACTAAAAAGAATGAACTTTCAAATGTTAAATGCACTAAAAACTTCCAATTAACGTTTTACTTAAGATTGTTATTCTCGTACTGACCGACTTTGTTACACCGCCAATCTACTGCTAGCATCCGAAAACCATTTTCTTTTACAACCCGTTTTGTTTCTTTCTCCCGCGATAACATTTTAATTTTGACATTTACGGAGAGGCATAACAAGACCCTATAAATAAATGAAAGGGCAGACTGACCTTAGGAAAAATGTTACAACTAAATGTTGAATTTCGTTTAGTTATTTCGGCTCTGGCATTTACATGTTGATATCGGCCTACTTCCTGACTTTGATAAAACTTAATATAAACAACAAAATACATAATATACGCACACAGCTAATGCAATTACTAAAGCTCGTATATCTTTGGTTACATGATACTAAAAGTACTACCATAGATCATGAATAATAATTAGGTTATCCAAATACAATGGTACTACACAGTAGCTAGTGTATATGAATTTTTTTGAAGTAAAAACCTCTATAGGCGCACATCATCTAAAAATTGTGTGCCGTGAATCGGATTTTACCGTCACCCTCTATTCTGTCACGCGTTACTATACGTAGTACACTTTTGTATATGGCAGAGTACATAGTTTACTTGGTAACACCTCTGAAATGGACATTGTGCTTCCTCATTTCGTAAGTTGTGTTAAACTAGTTAACTTGGCAATACCTCTGAAATGGACATTGTGCTTCCTCATTTCGTAAGTTTACTTGGCAATACCTCTGAAATGGACATTGTGCTTCCTCATTTCTTAAGTTGTGTTAATTAATATAGTTTACTTGGTAATACCTCTGAAATGGACATTGTGTTTCCTCATTTCGTAAGTTGTGTTTAATCTAGTTTACTTGGTAATACCTCAGAAATGGATATTGCGATTCCTCATTTCGTAAGTTTTGTTAAACTAGTTTACATGGTAACACCTCTGAAATGGACATTGTGATTCCTCATTTCGTAAGTTGTGTCAAAGTAGATTACTTGGTAATACCTCAGAAATGGGCATTGTGCTTCCTCATTTCGTAAGTTGTGTTAAACTAGTTTACTTGGTAACACCTCTGAAATGGATATTGTGATTCCTCATTTCATAAGTTGTGTTAAACTAGTTTACTTGGTAATACCTCTGAAATGGACATTGTGTTTCCTCATTTCGGAAGTTGTGTTAATCTAGTTTACTTGGTAACACCTCTAAAATGGACATTGTGTTTCCTCTTTTCGTAAGTTGTGTTAATCTAGTTTACTTGGTAACACCTCTAAAATGGACATTGTGTTTCCTCATTTCGTAAGTTGTGTTAAACTAGTTTACTTGGCAACACCTCTGAAATGAACATTGTGTTTCCTCATTTCGTAAGTTGTGTTAAACTAGTTTACTTGGTAATACCTCAGAAATGGACATTTTGCATCCTCATTTCTTAAGTTGTGTTAAACTAGTTTACTTGGCAACACCTCTGAAATGAACATTGTATTTCCTCATTTCGTAAGTTGTGTTAAACTAGTTTGCTTGGTAATACCTCAGAAATGGACATTGTGCATCCTCATTTCTTAAG
>JAGFPH010003609.1:5492-36155 GCA_018207615.1 Philaenus spumarius | reverse complement strand
CCCCCCCCCCAAACACCCCTAAAATTTAGATTTTTTTTTTAAACTTTCTTTTAGCGAGCATCTATGGCCCTAGAGGAAGCTACATACCAAAATTCATTCCAATCCGTTCGGTAGGTTTTAAGAAATCGTGATTTAGTAAATTTGACCCCCCAAAACCAACCCTCAAATTTAGAATTTTCGGAAACCCTTTCTTAGTGCGCGTCTAGAGGGGTTTGGACCACCCTACTCCCTCAATCGGTTCACCAAAACTCGCCCACAACAAATAACCGTCTCTGTACACCTGAAATTTATAAAAAAAATTTGGATGCTCCTTGAATTTCACAGGAGGTTCCAAAAGTTACCGGTTTGCTCATATTCGCGATATATTCTTTTTTTGTTAAATAAATATTCCCTGTTACTTTGAAAGTATATGGTTTGAACAGCCGCCAATAGTTTGAAACATGACTAACAACTCTGGTCCTCACCTCAAACCCCAGTAAATCGAGTCATGTACAATTAAAGCCAAACAGTAGAATAAGCATTGGTCATCTGGCTTAGAAGAAACTACTTAACGTGTATGACCTCCATTGTTGTAATATGAAGCTAAATTTTATATTTAAGTGAGTAATAATAAGTTACAGTTTAATAAAACAATGTAAAATATTACTTTGTCAAAATGTACAAAATGTAAAATTTTTTCTATATTTATTTTAGTTAGACAATAATCAGTCTTCTTTACAAAACTTAAAACGCACTAATATGATAATTATTATAAGCAATATATAGTTTACCTTATACAGTAGTCGGAGCAATTCTGATAAGGTAAACTATATATTGCATATATATCAGCAATTCGTAAAAAGCGAATGAACTTTATAATACCTTCACGGAATTATAAAGAACATAATAATAATTATTATAATTATCGCTTACATATTGAATTATTTTTAGAATTCTATGTAGAGTGCATACACTAATACCTCACTCAAAATCATTAGTCACTAAATAAATAATGTTTACATTATAATGGTCATTATTTTTCGCATACTTACTATAATAAATTATTATTAATAATATATATTATAATAATTAATTATAAAAACGGATTATTATATACTATGTATCGTCTATTTCCTCTCCACACGCTTACTTGTCTATATATACCATGTATCGCCTATTCCCTCTTCACGCTGTGACTTGTGTCTACGCAAAAAGTTTGCGTGACGCGAGATTTCAGAAACATAGTGAAGCGAAATAGAAGTTATCAATTCAAAAACGTGGAGAAAATGCTAATAATAACGCATCGAAATATGTAATAAACATTACAATGTTATTAAAATTTTTTTGAAAAAATAATTAAATTTAATATGGGTCTGTAATTAATGTATTCTTGTATAAAGCACTGGCAGAATGTGATTACAATAGTTTTTATGATTTGAAAGCTGATTAAGTCAAGGTGTGAGGATATGCGACTATAATAATTAATTAAACCTATAATAGAAAATCTTGTAAAAAAATCATATATCAATAACATTTTCTGTTGACAAGTTCTTAAAACAAAAATGGGGAAACACTTCATGATGCGGCGGCCATCGATGCCGGTACCTCTGCCATGCTCCGCTAGCGCTCTACCATCTGAGCTACGCTCCCAGTTATTGTAAAATAAGCTCTAATCTACTTCAGCTTACGTTATAAGTAGACCCTTTTACATTTTTTACAGGAATATAATTTTTTTTTAAATAAAAAGTAGCCTAAAATATTGTCTGAAAAGTCCTTTACGTAGTAATGAAAGTTTCGTCAAAATGGGTTTCGCCGTTACGGAGATTAGAGCGGCCAAACAAACAGACAAAAAATGTATAAATGTGTGTTTAGGTTGTTGTAATGTGTGAATAACCTTATGATCTTAGAAAAAAACTTATATTTTGAAATCACAGAAGGACATTCCACTTTTAGTTTTATTGATAGATAATGTTTCTTTCAGTGAGTAATGTTTATGGTACATATTATATTTCTGTAGATTTAGTGAGATAATTAGATAAAAAAACAAAATGTTCCCAAAAAGAAGAAGACAACATGTACCATTGGTCGGAAATTTGGATCGTAAAAACCACACAAATTAAATGAGAGTGGTTCGTAATTTAATTGTGTTTCTTAATTTAATTTAAATATTTATTTATATACTAAAATCAAACAATAGCGAAGTATCGCCGTGAACACAAGTTTTACTTTAAATTAGGACTTACAAAAGTAAACCACTTTATCAACATTAACTTACACCTTTGTGACATTGATCTATTGTCTGCAACGTATCGAGGAGGTACAGCATTACCAAGTTTGTCTTTTTATTTACGACTAACATACAACGTTATTGTACTATTGGTAAACGTGTTTTGGATCAAATAAATTTAGTCGTTATTTACTTATACAATATCCCAATATTTATATGCAATGCAAAGATGGATTAACTAAAAAAATTTTATTAGCGAATTTTCATAGGAAAGATGAGCGATTGCAGTGGCCCTTACGGTGAGACCTAAGGTCGGGAGTAGTAAATGAGCACCGATCATGGCCTACAGAACACGTTTTTGGGTGTAATTAAAAATTGTAGTCTATATATCTCCGATTTCGCACTCTGATGGCCGCATTTCAAGTCCGGTATTGTCAAAAATTGGTACATACGTTGGTCGACTAAGCCGCTTGAATGATTTCGTTAGCAAAACAATCTATCAAGCGGAAGCACATTTTTCGACCGGAAAGAACTATTTTTGAAGTGTAAAAATCGGTCCTATGTTTGCTGGCGGTGAATCGAATTTTACTGTCACACATTTCCTTATGTCTTTTACGAAACGCTCTATTCGGTCAGTTTGAAAAAAAGTTTTGGTCTTGCCGAGATTCGAACCAGCAGAGTCCATCACCATAGACTTACGCCTTAGCCGGTTAGGCCACGAACGCATTGCTACTTTAGTATATTTGAGTTGGGTATATAAGTGTAAGAGATCATCCTACGTCATAGACTTAACCCGTTATTGTTAACACAATGTGTTGTTTAATTGGTGATAACATATTAAACACCTCTGAAATGAACATTGTGCTTCCTCATTTCGTAAGTTGTGTTAAAAAAGTTTACACTTCTACCGTGTGGTCTTAAGCACACAATTTACATTTTTTTGAAGTGATATCATCTATTGGCCCGTTCGGCACTTTCGCTTCACTATGTTTCTGAAATCTCGTGTCACGAACTTTTTGCGTAGACGCAAGTCAGAGCGTGGAGAGGGAATAGGCGATACATAGTATATATAGACAACTAAGCGCTTGCTCCCGTGTTAAAATGTAGCTAGTAACGTTTCAAACGTAATCCTGAAGGCAATTCAACGGGAAACCGTGCTCTTTCTTACCGCGACCGGTATAAAAAAACTACAATTTATATAAACTTCGCGCTATTTATATTTATAAATATAAATATAAATTTATACTACACACTAGGAACGTTTTAACTGGTTACGCAAAGTGCCTTGTAATAGTATCGCTTCTCGGCCTCTTGGCTAAGATCTAAGTGTAGTATCTGTTCTTATCAGCCTAATGTGTAAGTATAGTGTTAATCGTCGAGTGTTCTAACGGTATTCTGCTTTAAATATTTGATATTGTGTTATTGCGGGAACGTTGTTGTGTGCTGCCACCTGCGATTACTCGGAACTATTAGCCCATAGGCTGTTTACTCATCGTAACTTCGACTGTGTTGTACATTTGAATGTATTAAAAGTTAATTTGAATAAGTCCAAAATATAACTTAAAATCATTGTCTTATTTTTTAGTAGCCTAGTACTAAAATTTCTGTTATAAATATTTCGTCACTTCTTTTCATGTCATTTACTATATACATAGAAAGTAACTCGTGATAAAGATAAAAGAGTTTTGAATTTTCTTTGTTGGATTCGTTAATACAGAAAGTCGGTAAGTATAATGACTGTTACAATTTTATATATATTATTATTTGAGGATTTTTCTATAACTTTTTTAAATGAAAATGTAAAACCTTTGATGAAGAAATTTTAAATCTGACAGACAAAAAGAAAATCATATAATCTTTTTGAAAAATAACATTTTTTAAGATAATTAACAATTTTAAATAATTAATAATTTTTAAATATTTTAAAGTTTCTACAATTTCTTATACACTTTAGGACATTTAAAACCATTTACAATTTTTTTAGTCAAAGCTAAAGACTTTACTCTATTTTGAATTAAACAAGTGGAATATGGCCAATTTTCATATTGATTATTTATAATTAGATATTTATATTATATACACGCTTAAAATGGAATACAATAGTGTAATGTATAATGTGTGAAAATATAATAAATATAATGTTCAGCAGATTTACTGATAACTGAAAATATACCTTAATTACTTACTTACAATTTTTAATAGTTAAAAATAATTTGTTATTTGAATAATTAATTATGCCATTTCAAAACATGATATACGGTAATATTTTTTGACAATATATTGATTTGTGTAATTTGTTGTCCCTTATTCTCCTCTAAGATTAATACTGTTAAAAATAAATCGGTCATACAAGTTATCACTTCTAACGTGTGGTCTTTAGCACACCCGAAGTTTTAAAGATTTTTCGTACTAGAATATTGATATTGATATTGACTTTATTTTTTTGGGGCGAGGTTAGGACTGTTTAGTCCTCTCTTCCACCTAACCCCAATACAAATTACAAAAATATACAAAATTAAATTCTTAAAAATAAATAGTACTTTAATAGACAATAAATAATAATAAATGTAGCTTATGCAATTTATAAAAACATTAACAGCAATTAATACAAACAGGTTAATACGCATTACAATCATAATTAAACATTCATACACATTCATACAACTGAACAATAAACACTTCCAATGTACGCCACAAAACTGGGATGCATCATCCATTCTGAACAATAAATATGACATCAATAGCTTTGAAAACTGGACACGGCCGTCAGCAGACTTAATTGCATCCGTTAGCGAATTCTACAGACGGCAAGGACACAGTAAATGATTTATTATATTTCATAGTCCGGTGCAAAGGTATAGCATATAGAATGAAACTTTTTGAGTTTCTTCTACAAAAATAAGTGTAGGATATTATTCTGCACATTTAGTTTTTTACACGACCTAATAGCTCGCTTGGTTCCCCCAAAATCGATCAAAACGTAAATTAGCATACAAGTACCCAGTTCAAAACTGAGCGAGGGATTTTACCGTAGTGGCATCTTCTGATCTGAGGATGATAATCGAGTTAGTACGCTTCGAGCGAAGCGAAGCAGTTCATAAGCTGAGGCCGCAGGGTTAAGGTGCAAACTTGCAAAGTGAGAGCGAAGCGTCGGTTGAAACTGGAGGCTGAGATGCAAACAAATTCTACTAAGATATTTCGTACACGCAATCAGCTATCCAGCACCTTCGTGAGTAGACCAATTTCTCTTACTAGTTGCTTGTAACCCTAAAACATACAAATCCAATTTTGGAAATTTCCAACTCATAACAGTGGTTCAGCTTCGTGTTCGAATTATTTCAATCGTGATACATAAACATTGATTTCTTGACTCAATATAATTTTATTTATATTCTTCGTATCCTTATTATAAAACAAAACACAACTGTTGTGGGACAAGGTCCTCTCACGCGACATCGTGTGACCAATTAAAGCATTTTTTCAACACGATTTTGTATTTCCTCTTCTCTTCTGTTCTTGGGATTATATAATGGCATAATTTGTACACGAACATTTGTACACACAGATAAGTATTGTGTGGCATGTTCGACTTGTGAGCTATTCAGACATTGTATAAGGTCAATTACACGCCTTTATAGCTTAGGTCAACTTAAAATTAACAAAATAACCGTTATAATCAGATACACACATCCGACTGACTGATATACAAAAGATACAATACTTCCATACAACAATCGAGTGTAGTAGTGTAACAGCTCTGCAGTTCAAAGAGCTACAGTCAACTCAGAAAAATGTTCTCACTCCTATCGAGCCTTAAGGGCCTGCTGTAGGGGCAGCCATCTTGGAT
Organism: Philaenus spumarius; assembly: GCA_018207615.1. NCBI lineage: Eukaryota > Metazoa > Arthropoda > Insecta > Hemiptera > Aphrophoridae > Philaenus > Philaenus spumarius. Next base: position 30,102 of record JAGFPH010003609.1, on the reverse strand, counting down.
TTGTATCTCATAAGAGCAATGTTAAATTTCAAACCATTTATTTCGTTTAATTTTTATAATAAAATTGTTTGCAAGGTCTCATTTTAAGCACAATCACAAAACGCATCCGTTTTGCAATTTACATTTTTTTAAATGCTTTTGATTTGTTATATAATTGACATTTTGTAAGTACAAAGTTTGAATTTTTTTTCCTTAACAATAAAAAATTAATAATGAAAAATAATTTGCAAGCCGGATCAGAAATTGTATAAAGAATATTCAGTTTTTTTTTCAACACTCAATTACAAAAGATAGACTTATAAAATGGTTTGAAATGAGGAATTGTCAAAGCGCTCAGCTGCAAGAAATTGCACTGTTTAGATAGGGATACAGTGAGAAGTGGTTGCGTTTCTGGTTGCCTTCTCGTTTACTGGAGCAGACTCTTAATCTGTTTACATTGGTTTCGCCATCGGCCATTCTCGGGTTTGGGAAGGGAGAGGGACCAGTTCTCTCAAGAGTCTCTTAATAAGAGATTGCCGATTTGCATCCCATCTATTGAACCCCACCGGAAATGCCGAAGAAGCTTGCTCCATTTCAGAAACTAACTCAAATTAGGCACGTAGACTTCACTCAAGGTGTGCACTTCATTCACAAATTGCATTCTGAATCTAGCTTATTTAGTAAACAATGATGACCAATTAGTAATTATGTGTTAATGAAGAATAGTTACGTACATTGTGACTTCTGGGCCACACTTACATTATTATACACTAGGGGAGACCCCTGCGTGCCAACCCCCAATGGCACCTTCTAAAAACATATGTTATGTTTTATTTATAATAAACGTGTAGGATTAATAATAACCTCAAAACTAAAATGGTAAATAATGTTAAATGTTCCAATTCAATTATTTCTTATATATTATAACAGCAGTTATAATAATGGTTAAAAGAACCAGCAAGGCTCAGGTCTACACTTTAAAACCCTAACCTAAACGCTCAAAATACAAAAATAATTGCTTCAAATTTTGAAATCAGCTGTTAATGGAAATATTGGAGCAAACAGCTATAGGCCCCTATATTATCTGTTATTTTATTCAATTGGTTGCTATGGTAATAAATGTAAATACATGTGTTGGTTTATTATTCTAGGCCTAACCTAAGAATTTTTTTTCGACTAAATTTACAAATATTGAAATAAAAAAAGGTTTTTATCGAAATGAATTATAGCCTATGTTACTCAGGAATAGTGTAGCTTTTTATTAGTAAAAATATTTTTTCAATCGGTTGAGTAATGCCAGAGATTACCCCCTACATACAAACCAACAAAAAACCAAACTTTACCTGTTTATAATATTAGTACAGATATAGATTATACGCAATTTTTTAAATTAGCAACTTTTTTTTCAACTTTAACTGGCCGCCATTTTCGATAGGGTTAAGACGTGACCTCTAATGTGTGCCATTCTTCTTCATCTATCGAGCTCTTTAAAATGAGGTATCACTTGAAAGGGGTTTTGTATTTATGTTTTTTGAATTACCCTCTCGACCCCTAAAACGTATCTCCCAGTGTCATATAGAGGTACCCCGAAGCTCTTTTATTTATTTCTACTTGTTCCAAAGTTAAGGGAGGGGGGTATTTTTTAGACACCTGGTATATAAGAGGCTTTTTCCTGACTGAATGATAACCTGACCGACTCAGAATCAAAATTTAGCAAATACTTCTCAAGAAACAAATAAGAAAATTTAAAGGTCTCATAAACAGACTGAGTCATAGGATAAGAGAGGATTTGTCAAAAGTTTTATTTTAAAGAGAAAAAATTCCGATAAAACAGCTGTTCTCGGATCAAAAGCTCAGCAACACATGTCAGTTTACGTTCATTACAATACCTACCAACTTAGCAAGTTTAGAATTAGTTTATTATTCTTCACAACCAACAGCTTTTTAGGTTAGATTAACAAACTAAAAGCTAATCCACACAAAATTCAACGAAAAATGCTCACAGTATTAACATTGAATTCAACCATCTGTTGTTAAATATTCTAAATAAAACTACTGATTTTAATCAAAACTCGACACAATTTTAGGTAAAGCCTACAACGAACTAATCCACAATTTGGGATCCGTTAGTTATTATTTACAACTAACAGTTTTTTTTATATTAGGTAAAGAAAACAAAAGGCTTGCTGTATTACAAGTCAAACTTCTGGTGTTACATATTATATTGTTTCCTTTAGTTGGTAATATCAAAGTTTGTTTACAATGTTGATTATTTAAATTTTAATAGCGAAATTACAACGAAATCCGCAACTCGAATTATTGAAGTCGGTTTTGTTTATTTCAATGTATATATCAACGCTCAATCGGCATTTTCGTGAAAATTTCAGAGTATACAATAATCGGTTTGCGTTGGCTTTCCATTGATCGCCGCCGGGGTAGGAGAGCGAAGCGAGCAGAAGCTGAGCCCCTTGCGTAGTATAGATAACCGTAAAAAATATGAGTTACTTTACTTTAATTTTACAAGATTTATGCAATATTGTATCTATGTAAGTATAAGACTATACAATCCAAAACCCACTAACTCACTCAAAATCACAATATCTCCAAAACCGTACCACCTAGGAACGTGAAATTTGGTACACATATTCCTCATAGGCGCTTCAGGGGCACTAAGAAAGGATTTTACAATATTTTGCCTTTAAGGGTTGAAACATCCCCTAAAACAATAAACATTGTTTGTTATACTTTCCTTAAAGCTAGAAAGCCGAAATTTGTACATTTATTTCTTACAAGATACATAATATATAAAGTAAACCAGTTTCACATTTCGTTCCGTGCTGATAGGGGTGAAAATGTGATAACAACCCCTAAAACAATAAATAATAATTTGTATACTTTCCTTAAAGCTAGGGAGCTGAAATTTTGTACATTTATTTATTACAAGATACGTATAAAAAATAAACCACTTTCACATTTTGACACGTTCTGCTAAGGGGTGAAAATGTAGTTACTACGCCTAAAACTATAAATCTTAATTTAATACCTCCTAGAAACGTGAAACTTGGTACACAAATTGCTCATAGGGGCTAGAGGCGCACTAAGAGAGGATTTTAAAATATTTGGCCTTTAAGGGTAGAAATAACCCTTAAAACAATAAATAATGTTTGTTATACTTTCCTTACAGCAAGAAAGCTGAAATTTTGAACATTTATTTCTTGAACATTTATTTACATTTTGTCACTTTCTGCGAAGGGGTGGAAATGTAGTAACAACCTTTAAAACAATTAATATTAATTTTTAAACTTTCCTCAAAACTAGAAAGCTAAAATTTGGTACATTTATTTCTTACAACATACATATAAAAAATAAACCAGTTTTTCATTTTCTTACGTGCTGCGAAGGGGTGAAAATGTGATAACAACCAATAATAACAATAAATATTAATTGGTATCCTTTGCCTAAAGCTAGAGAGCTGAAATTTGGCACTTATTAATTTAAGGAAATATTTAAAGACTTAAGCTGATCAAATCCATCCGGATCTATTCGTTCACGTTCACATATTAAGGACGTATCTGAGCGATCTGCAACATCCAGATAGTCTGTGATTTACCAGTCTGTAGATTTAGCGGTTGAACAAGAAGACGCTCTGAATTCTTGATTTTTAATTGATTTAATTTATTCAGCACAGATACCGTAACGAAGACGATTGACTGGCAGCCGGTGAACAATAAGTACTAAACTAATTGAAAATACAAGTAATAATTCACTTTCGTGAAATAAAAGATGAAAGAAAATGAGAGGGAAATATTATAATTATGCAAACAAAATCCCCGTTGCGAAGTACGGGCATTTAGCTAGTACATAGTATATCTTGATTTGACATTTAGCCTATAGTGAAATTAAAATTATTTAAATGTTACTGTCAAAACTTCCGTTACCGCTATGGACGTAGTCTACGCTCTGAAACGCCAAGGCAGAACTCCGGTCTTCTATAAAACGAATAAAGTAAGTAGAATACAAGTTGTTCAAAACATGACTCTACATTGTCTAGTACACAAATAGAAACAAGTTGTTTACCGCTTAGACTTATTTCCCAAAGGGTATTCGCTTTGCTCCCTGCTGTATTGCAATAAAGTAGTAATGGTTTCTAAAACGGACTCGGTATGTTGTCTTTACACTAAGGACACTATAGTTTGTACAGTTTCAATATTTGAAAAGCAATGCTGCGAAATATAACGATATATGACACCAAGCCGATAACATGTGTTGCAATGTTTTAAAACTATAGATGTATAACCGTTTTGCCAAATTAAACTCCTCATCAGAATTCAAGAGTATGCGTAGATTTTTTAAACATATCCAAGAATTTTCAAAGCGTAGGCTACTTACAAGTTAAATAATTTGATGACGCGGATGAACCGCTGACGGGGAGTTTGATGACTTCCAAAATTAAGTTAATATGTTTTAGGGTTTCAACCAACTATTTGGGAAATTGATCTACTCTTTTATATGTTTTAGTAGTTTTTGTAGTACTGCAGTTTATATTGTTGTAATGGTCGTAAGCAATAAAAATGCAGAAAACACTTCAAAAAGTAATAAAACATGTGCACAAACATAGTATTTATTGTAATTGCGCTTAATGTTAAGCACAACTTTAAGACTCATTTACCACAAATTAAGTTTTTTCTCGTTTTCAGGTACCAAATTTGTTATTCAAAGAGAACGGCTAAAGCTACAGGGCTGAATTGTTTTGCGAGTGATGGCAGCACTATAAACCAAATGTGCATGGGTTGTGGTGGCCATGGGGTGTATAAGTGCAACAGTTTTCGTGTGAAAAAATTAAATACAAAAAATAAAAGCAAGAATTTTAAAAACAAAATGTATTATCATTTTAAAATAGTTTAGGCCTACCTTTAAATAATTATATTTTAAATGATTAAATAGTTTTAGTAATAATTCTGAAAAGACATAAGTTTTTAGGGCGTATTATTTATTACCTACAATGTGCAAACAAGAATAAAAAAACTGGACTTAAGTTCCTGACTTAAACCAAATTTTAAAAACCATTAAAATAAAAACAAAAGATATCTATAGTAGGGTAATATTATAAAGAGGTAAGTTTTTTTTTTTTTTGGTAGGGGATAATCTCTGGAAATACTGAACCGATTGAAAAAATAGTTTTACTAATAAAAAGCTACACTATCCATAGGCTATAATTCATTGCATTTGATAAACCAACAGCCAACACATGTATTTACATTTATTACCATAGCAACCAATAAAATTGAATAAAACAGCTATTTGCTCCGATATTTCCATTAACAGCTGATTTCAAATTTTAAAGCAATTATTTTTGTATTTCTAGATTTTAGGTTAGGGTTTTAAAGTGCAGACCCGACCCTTGCTGGTTCTTTTAACCATTATTATAACTGCTGTTATAAAATATACGAAATAATTTGATTTGAACATTTAACATTATTTACCATCTTAGCTTTGGAATTATTATTAATCCTACACCTTTATTATAAAGAAAAAATAATATGATTATGTGTATAGAAGGTTCCAACGGGGTTGGCGTGTGGAACACGCAGGGATTTCCCCTAGTATTATATATTTATACATACAATTTTTTTAAATTCCAAAATAGGTCAATTCATTACCAATTGGACCCACTTACCTTGTAAATTAATTATATTCAACTTTTTATTCAAATAAATTTTTTGTGATTTCACTAAAGTATCCCCTTAAGAAAAACATTACACAAAGTTAGCTTCGTAGCTTGCAGATAGTTACTGTAATTTATTTTTATTGTATAAGGGTAACTAGCCATTTTAAACTCTTTGATTGTAGTGACCGTAATCACTAAACAATCCTGGTACTAATATGTGTAAAATGTGACGTGTTTAGTGAAATTAGTTGAGTAGGTTTTGAGCATACAGGAAAATTAAGTGTATAAATGATATCTCGGTTTGGAATTGCTCGGATTGAGTTCGGAGGTTCGGGCATCGAAATAGAACGTCGCGCCAATGAAGCAGCTATGAAGTCGTAGTGACTGTCTCAGAATATTATATTATCTCCCAGAACGTTCAAGAACGTTTTTAAAATTGCGAGAGACAAATTATTTACTTCCTTGCCGTATTTTATAAAGTATATTTGTTATTAATTCCCTTCTGGGTAATAGCGCGGCAATAAATGATTTCCAAAACGTCCCGCCATATTGTCTTTACGCTACCGGCACTTTACGGTCTGTGCAGTTTTAATATTTAAAAAAAAAAAAAAAACAATTCAATGAGATAACACACGTGAGCTGTTTAAACATTTATTGTGTTTTGTATTACAATTGTTGTAAACGTTTTGTTCAGTAAAGCTAAACGTGTAGTTTGAAAATGTGTGTAAAATTTATGTATATAAAAGCGAAATACCACTCAATCACTCACTGACTCACTCATCACGATTCCTCAAAAACTACCGAACGGATTGAAATGAAATTTGGTGTGTAGCTTCCTCTAGGGCCATAGGTGCTCACTAAGAAAGGGTTTGAAAAAATTCGAAATTTTGGGGGGGGTTTGGAGAATCAAAGTTATTAAATCACGATTTCTTCAAAACTACCGAACGTATTGGAATGAAATTTGGTTTGTAGCTTCCTCTAGGGCCATAAGTGTTAACTAAAAAAGGTTTTTAAAAAATTGGAAACTTTAGGGAGGTTTGGGGGGTAAAAATTACTAAATCACGATATCTCGAAAATTACAGAGCAGATTGGAATGAAATTTGGTATGTAGCTTCCTCTAGGGCCATAGGCGCTCGCTAACAAAAGGGTTTCAAAAAATTTATAATTTCAGATCTTTTATTATTATGACAATAGTGCTTTTATTATTTAAGATCTATATATATATAAAAGCCAAATAGCACTCGCTGACTGAACACTTAAAAAGAATACAATTACGTTAAAAAGACTGAAAATACCAACCACCACGGGCAACGCCGTACGGGTCAGATAGTAATTTTATAAAATGTAATAGTTTTAGGAGTAAGTACTATAGCTATGTCAACTGTAACCAACTAAAACCAACAATAAGTCTAAAAGTATCATGATTTAAGAGTCAATTATTTGTATTTAAAAACTATGATAGCAATTTCAAATTATTAGGTCTCGCGTTAACATTGCCCGACTTTAGTTTTGTGAGTCATGTATATCCAATGGATTAATAATTATGAGCAAATTACGACTGTTGAGTCAGCATGATTCACAACCCTAGTTGCCCACCTATTAATATGTTGAATGAAACAGTATGGTGAATCTGTGTGCAGATGTAGTACGTGGTAATTTAAAGTAAAAAATTACACAATTTTCGGGCCAATAGGTTAGAATGGCGGATAAACTGGTCGCGGTAATCTGTATTATAAAAAATACACGCCCTTGATACTACGTACGTTACTATCTCCTTTTTAAGATTTTAACCCCCCTACGCAAAACGAGGGGTGTTATAATTTTAACGTACGTATCTGTTTATTGTATCGTAGCCCTCAAACGGATAAACCGATTTTGATTTAGTTTTTTTTAATGGTGGTTTGATCGAGAGTGCTCTTAACTACCAACACGAGGTGTTCACAACCATAGTGAACCAAGTCCATATTTTGTTATTTTCATGAATCATATGTTTTGTGGTTTGTCTTGATTTGTTTTATGTAGTGCCATAACAGACCAAAGTCCTTAGTTCATTTTTAAGCCGTGTAGAGTGCTCTAAAATTTGAATCAGATGGTGATTCTAAAATTTCTTCACAACCATAGTGAACCAAGTCCCATTGTGTATTGTTGAATTTTGTACTTTGATTACATTTGCATAATTTATAATTTTTATATGATTTAAATAATATTTTAAAATATGGCATCTGATGAAGAATATATCCCTGGGTCTTCTCCTGAATCATCTAATGGAAATACTACTGGTAAGTTTCGTCTTATTGTGTTATCTTTAAAAATATGTTGTTATATTTTATAGAGGTTATGTTTTCTTTTAAATTGCTTTAACCAATATCAATACAAATAGTACTAAGTCTAAGTATGGTAACTGTAAAAATAAAAGTATTTGTTAACTAACTATAGCATAGCTTGTTAAATTTGTTTTACATCAAGAAATTAGTAAGTTTTTAGGTAAAATCTGTATTTAAAGATATTCCTAGGCCTAATTATTTACACACTTTGTTTTGCTGTTTTTATTCCTGTTATATGTGACAATATTTTCTTTTTTCAGAAGAAGAGAATGATAACTCATCTGCAGGTGGTTCGACATCAAACACAGATATGCCTACATTGAGAGGAAGGAAAAGGTCAAAAAATGAAAATGCATGGAAAAAAATATTAGGAAGAAAATGAGAAACAGTGGTAAAAGTTATCAATCGCCAAGTACAGGCTAAGACTTTTCCAATAAATTTTGATTGAAAGTGTAGGCGCAATTGCTGTGATAAGATTGGTAATGTAGTGGCCAAGAAAATATTTGACTCATTTTGGAAACTAGGTGATTTCTCACAACAAAATGTTTACTTGCGTGGTTTAGTGCAAGCGAAAAAAACAGAAAGATCACGAGTCCGCAATAGAAGTGCAAAAGAAAAATCTACTACATTTGAGTATTCATTACAAAAAGACAATACAAATATTATAGTGTGTAAAAAGTAAAAAGTAGGGTCTGGAAGTTTTTGCTGTTACAGACTCACGAGGGAGACACACACCAGGTAACAAAGTAGACATTACACATGTTGTCGAGCATATAAAATCATTCCCTAGTTACCAAAGTCACTACTCTAGAAAAGACAATCCAAATCGAAGGTTTCTTCATCCAGATCTTTCAATTCGTAAAATGTATCTTTTATATAAAGAAAAGTGTGATTCTGAGAGTAAAGTACCTGTTAAGGAAAAATTTTACTATAAAATATTCACGACTAAATTTAACTTACATTTTAAACAACCAAGTAAAGATACGTGCAGACTGTGTGATGAATTGCAGATGAAAATAAATGTAGAAAAAAATGAAAATTACAAAAATACTTTAATTACTCAAAAACAGCTACATTTGTGAAAATCTGACTTAGCAAGAGAAACGATGCACTTAGACAAGGCGAAAGTTTTGGAACAACATTATGTATGCACATTTGATTTCGAAAAGGCACTTCCGTTCCCAAAAATTTCAACTTCTATTGCTTATTATAAAAGGAACTTGTATGTTTATAACTTAGGGGTACACTCTTTTAACAATGCTGTTGGTTACATGTACACTTGGGACGAAACTGAGGGTGGACGAGGGTCACAAGATGTTGCAACTGTTATTAAAAAACACCTTGCTTTAAGGGGCTCCGGAACGTCCTATCTCGTCAATGTTAAAAATACAATATTTAAGGAACATTTTCTCAGAATCTAATGGATCAAAGTTGGTAAAATTTTATCAGTGTTTTAGTGCTACCTAAATACACACTTTAACATGAGGGTTTTGCAATACAAACATTTATATACATTTTGTCATTATTTTTATAAAATAATAGAATTTTGACCTGTTTTTGCCATAGTTTTTAGTCATAACTTAGAAATTATCAATTACATTACAAAATGCTCTCTTTAAAACCTGTGGTATACTCCCTTAAACAACCCCTAAAAATTTCAGAACATAATGTTCGATAGATTTTGAGAAAATGTTCCTTTTGTGAATAAAATATATGATTTCCGGAAAACGCGTTTAAAGTTTTACTTACATATTTAATGCATACCATCCCCATATGCAGGGTCGTCAGGGTCTTCTTCCATTTCTTCTTCCAGTTTCCTTTTTGCACTTCTTCTATACTGACTTGCTCTTGTTAGCGAATTTCTATTTCTATTCTGTAAAGATCTATTAAATATTTCTTTTACCCCGGCAACTTCCATCGCTCCACTACCGCCCCTGTAATTAGCCTCACACTTATCTTCATGTACATTTCTTAATTTATTTTTACATCTACAATGTTTAGACAACATTGACACATCAATAACTTTTCCACATTCACCACGGGTTGCTGTTACAACACTATTGAGAGATGTGTGTCCTCTTTTCTGCCACGTACTGTCGAAGGCTGCTGTTATGTCCCTGCAGTTTTCATTTTCAATTACTGTTTCTTCAACAGCTTCTTTTAAGAAATTTAATGCAACTTCTTTGGTAGCATTTCCAATATAATTGTTATATTTTAAAAAAATTCTGGGTGGCTGAGGTAAATTCATGATACCACACAAGGTATCTGCAGAAGCTATAATACCCCTACCAATCGCTCGTAATCCGTAAACTAGTCTAGTATTAGTAGCAAAGTATGTGCTCCCTTCACTACTTGATATACTTGAAGATTAATAAAATGTTTTTTTAAAGTCACAGTTATTACATGAAAGCTGCATTTCACCCACTAAACCAATGTGCTTTATAATGTCTAAAACTAACCCACTATTACTACAATTTTTGCACAATACACAATTTAAAAAAATATCATCAAGTATTTTCAATTCAAATATTTTATTAATATCTAATTTGTCACATTTATTAAAAAAATCATTATATAAATTATCACAACCACTAAGTTTTCTATGTGAAGAAGAAATCCTACTAGAGTTGTAAGTAGGCCTAGTTTGACTGTCAATCCCAGACCTAACCTGTAAAGCTTTTGGCTTACACGTATTTACCCTCCTTTTAAAAACTCTGTTGCTAAATCTCGGCATTTTCTCACTAAATTATTAACTGAATATTATTAAAAAAACGGAATCATAAATAACAAACATACACAACTTCAAAAAACTACACAATAATTCATAAACACATAAAATGTCAACAGAACATTTAGGCTAGTAAGTAATAATTCATCTTCACTTCAGACAAAAAGTATCAACTACACAAAACAGCTGAATGTCTTCAAAGAATGTATAATCAGGTTAGGCACTACAGAAAAAGCTAAATATCCCTACCAAAACGAAAATTCCCACCATAGGCGGCAAATTGAATTAGTTTAAAATTAGATAAATCACAACAAGGAAAATGACCCAAAATTTGACTTATTCTCATGTGACTTATCAACTAAATAACGTATTTTCACCCACTTACAGTTGAGATATAATAATATATTTAGGCTTGTTTTAAAGCTAAATAAAAGGGCAATAATAATCATTAAAAAACCAAAAAGTGAAGAAAAATTTTTTTTAGGCGTTCCGGAGCCCCATAAATGCTTCAGATCATAAGCACATTATTTTATTTTCTTATGCCTTTACTGGCCAAAACAGAAACATTAAAATGGCCCTTACACTACTGAAACTGTTCCAAACTGATCAAATATCAGCTGATATAATTGATCATAAATTTATGACCTCTTGTCACTCATATCTCCCTAATGACGGAGAATTTGGAGTGATTGAAAATGCAAGTCGCAAAAAGGAACATATTTACACCCCTAATGATTGGGTTAATATAATTAGAACAGCGAAAAAAAAGACACCACTCTTTAATGTTTGTGAAAAGAAACATCATGAATTCTTGTCTACAAAATCTCTTGAAGATAGTGTCATTAATAGAAAGAAAGATGTAGATGGTGTAGCCTTTAATTGGCTGAAAATACAATGGCTGAGATTTGTTAGAGGTTCCTCTTTCAGCCTCTACATCAAAGAGACATTAAATGACGAAATGCCATTCCGACAAATAAATTTGAAAAATAATAGTTGTGGGCGGCCACTACAATCTTTAGCATCTGTTGTTCAAGAACCATTGTACTCTGGGCACCGAAAAGTCACTGCTGCTAAGAAAAAAGATATAATAGACTTATTACCTTAAATACCTCCAGTGCATCATTCTTTCTTTAGAAATTTGATAGTGGAAACAAATACCCGATCAAACGTTGAAAAACAATCTGATGATGCTGATTTAACTTATAATGATGAAATATTATATGAATGAATAGACTATATTAGATATTTTGTTTTCATCATAAATTGTAATTAATCTGAAAAATTAAATAAACACATATTCCTACAATAACTATTAAAAACTAAAACTAAATATATTTTCATCACTCCGTACCGAAAGTAGCTACTTTCGATGTCAGCTGGTAGCAACGAAAATGATCGTTTCCCAAGCTCTAATTTAGAGCAAGGGAAAAACGATCAGCTGATTTTCCCTTGCTCTAAATTTGTTTTCCCTTGCTCTCAATTAGTTTTCCATTTGCCCGCTACGCGCTCTGAACTTCTAATTGTTACGTTGTTATGTAGGCTTATTATAGTAAATTTGTTATTATAAAAAAATGTTAATTGAGAAATATAATAGTTTGCATTTTACTGAGGTTTCTTCTTCAGCATTGTGTGTATTTTTGCGTCGTGATGAAAAGTACCGTTCATAACTTGTACCGAAAGTGATTTTCCGGCACTTGCTCCAATTATTCCAGTACTCGGCTTCGCCTCGTACTTGAAACTTGGGCGCGCACCGGAAAGTGCCACTTTCGGTACTAGTAATGAAATATACTATTTTTATATTCAGTTGTGATACACCTATTACTTCCTCCTTCTAAAAATTGTAACGACCATTTAAACAAAAGCTACCCTATTGTTAACATCATAAATTGTAATTAAACTGAAAAATTAAATAAACACATATTCCTACAACGAATATAAAATAGGCTAGTTTTTGTTTAAATGGTCGTTACAATTTTTAGAAGGAGGAAGTAAAATGTGTATCACAACTGAAACATAAAAATATTTTTTGTTATTATAATTTTTATTGCATATACGTAATAAAAGAATATTAATGATATTAAACAATGTTATAATTCACATAGTAATTATATTATTAATCCTATTTATACAAAAACTTTCACAACCATAGTGAACCAAGTCCATTTTTTTTTGTAATTATATACAATTAAGATAAACAATTATTGTAACTTATCTTCTTCAAACTAACATTTAATTTTAAGTATATTTTTTATGGCAGCACTGATAAAAAACATGTAGTACTCAAATATAATTAATTAAATACATAAAACTTTAAACCTAATTTTCTCAGAACTACTATCAATGGACTTGGTCCACTCTGGTTATGAACCCCTAATTTTTTTTATTTGACATGTTTCTTTAATGTATTTACATTCATTACCATAGCAACCAATAAAATAACAGATAAAACTGTTGATTCGAATGTATAATCTTTAATAATGTTATCTTAGGCCTAGATTGATGAACCAACACATATTCCTTGAATGTATTTACATTCATTACCATAGCAACCAATTGAATAAATTGACAAATAAACAATTGTTTCAGACGTCCAGCTTAAGGGTCTGCTGTAGTGGCGGCCATCTTGGATATTTATCCCATAAGAGTAATGTTAAATTTTAAACCATTTATTTCGTTTATTTTTTATCATAAAATTGTTTGCAAGAACTCATTTTAAGCACAGTTACAATACGCATCCGTTTTGCATTTTAGATAAAAAAAAATGCTTTTCTTTTGTTATGTATTTGACATTTTGTAAGTGCAAAGTTTGCATTTTTTCCTAACACAATAACAAATTAATAATGCAAAGTAATGTGCAAGCCGGATCCGAAATTTTATAAAGAATATTCAGTTTTTTTTTCAGTACACAATTACAAAAGACGGATGTATAAAATGGTTTGAGATAAGGCAATGTCAAAACGCTCAGCTGCAAGAAATTGCACGGTTTAGATAAGGTTATAGAGAGAAGCGCTTGCGCTACCGGTTGCTTTCTCGTTTACTGGAGCAGACCTACAAAATAATGTCCTTAATATATTTTATATTCATCAGAATATCGCCATAGAAGATTACACTTCTACCGTGTGGTCTTAAGCACAAAATTTGTTTTCTAGAGCAGTGGTTCTCAACCAGTGGGGGGGTCAACTAAGGGAGGGGGGGTGATAAACTGTCAAAAACATTGTAAGACATGCTATTTTTACATTGTATTAAAAACTATTTTATTTATGGATATATTTACAACACTCTATAACCATATTTGACAAATCCGGACGTAATAAATTAGGTAGTTTCAACAAATTCAGAATTATTTCATCAATTACTATATAATAATCAGATCAATGTGAATGAATACCAGCGTTATACAATTCTTTTCGTAAACGTAAAAACATATCTTGTATATGTAATTATTTATTTTTATATAAACAAATTAATTTAAATATGTTGTTAGAAGAGCTAACCCCGTTTACTAAGAAAAATTAAATAAATATCAAAGCGTTACTATAGCTTGCCAAACCTTTCCAGCACCGTTTTGGGTTTCCGAATTCATAAAGATGTCAGGAACCAAATATTTACCGCTCCCAGGTATTTCCCAGAGGATATTCGCTCCGTTTATTCCTTTGATAGTAATATTGGAATAAATGTTTCCCAATATTGTTTGCTATATTGTTTTCTATAAAAATATGTCCGTGAAGTTTCGATAATTGAAACGCTACGTTGTAAAGACCTATAGAAAGCTCAGGCTAATGAAAATTTCAAACATTTAGTGTAATATTCTTTGGATTAAAATATACGAATACGTTTTGATAAATCAAGCAAAGTAAAACCAGCTAAGGAATTTGAAATATAATTAAATAAATACTAAATACACTTTATAATTTTTAATAAGTATGAGTATACATCGCATGGACATAGCCGTAACATGGGCTCTTATGTTATCCAAGATGGCGGAGATGTCATAGCGGAGGTCAATCTCCCCACCACCCCCAAAGCCGGCGAGTCAGCAACGCATTCTCAAACGTAGTCCTATAAGAGCCCATGTTAGGGCCATATTCACGCGGCAAAGAATCATTGTCACCTGAAAATAACAAGCGTTTAAACATTTCAAAACGTAAACAATAAACGGTACCAGGAACTGGCACATACTTTCTCACAAACATATTTAAATTATTAAACAGATTCACTGTGACTTCATAATTGTAGGTGGGGTAGGAGAGGTGATAATTAAAGTAGGAGATTAACTAATAGGCCTAAATATTATTATTATTAGCTAGAGAGAAAATTATTCGATCGATTTTTAAAAAAAATTGCACAAAACACGTCTATTAGGCCTGTATAGATGCATGAAAAAAGGTTTTCAACAATTTTGAAAAACAACCTCCTTTTTGGAAAAAAAAACCCCAAAAATCAGTTATTATTATTATTATTATTATTATTATTAATATTAGCTAAACAAGAATTTTTAGAAAGATACGGTTTTCTGCATATGGTAGGGTACATTAAAGGCTATAAATAAGCCAAAATTTGATCAAAATCGTTGAAGCCGTTTTTTTATAAAAAAATAATAAGTGATTTTTTGGGGGGTTTTGGCCAAAAAGGGGGTGGTTTTTCAAAATGTTTCAAAACCCTTTTTCGTGCATCTATATAGGCTTAATTGACATGTTTGGTGCAAATTTGTTCGAAATCGATCGAATAGTTGTTGCTCTAGCTTTGTATACATACAGACATACATACAGACATACAGACAGACATTTTGTAAAAACCACTTTTTAGGACTCGGGGGGTCCCAAAACGGATATTTCCACAAAAATCTCAACATCGATTTTTTTTTGCGATCACTATACTTTCTCTATACCGGTCAGTATAGTGAAAAAGTAAAATTAAAATTTCATATTTAAAAAAAAAAATACACATACAGAGTGTTTTGTGAGAGGTTGGTACAACTTAAGGAGATGGTAGGGGTACTAAAGAAAACAAAATTGTTCATAGGTCCGGAGAAGCTTCGTTTTCCAGATATCAGACATATTGTTATTTTTACAAAATAATTCATATCTAGAGAAATGTTAATGAATGTAAATGTTTAAAAAAACATGTGTTGCTAAGATTTTGATCCAAATTAGCTGTTTTATCTGTTGTAGTAATGGGAGTGAGCTCCCTAATGTTCACTACTTTTACGCTTTAGTAGCAACATATTGCAAAATCCATTCTTACTGTGCGTTTACGAATATATAAGACTAGCAGACTCGTACGGCGTTGCCCGTGGTGATTGGTATTTTCAGTCTTTTTAACGTAATTGTATTCTTTTTAACTGTTCAGTCAGTGAGTGGTATTTGGATTATATATATATATAGATCTTAAATAATAAAAGCACTATTGTCATAATAATAAAAGATCTGAAATTATGATTTTAGTAACTTTGATCCCCCCAACCCCTCCTAAAATTTCGAAAGTTTTCATTCCCTTTCTTAGTGAGCACCTATGGCCCTAGAGGAAGCTACATACCAAAATTCATTCCAATCTGTTCGGTAATTTTGGAGAAATCGTGATTTAGTAATTTTTACCACCCAAACCCCCCTAAAATTTCCAATTTTTTAAAACCCTTTCTTAGTGAGCACCTATGGCCCTAGAGGAAGCTACATACCAAATTTCATTTCAATTTGTTCCTTAGTGTTTGAAAAATCGTGATGAGTAAGTCAGTGAGTGAGTGAGTGAGTGGTATTTCGCTTTTATATATATGGATATATAACTTACAATTTTTGTATTTTTATTTAAAGTAGTTTTTACTGTACTCTGATTTTATATCAGTCAGTCAGGATATAGCCCCTCATATATACAGGGTGTTTAGAAAAAGGATGCCAAGAATTCAGGGCGTGATTCCCCACATCGAAATAAGACGAAAAGTTCCAACAAACATTGGTCCAAAAATTCTCCGTTTTCTGGTTAGCCGCCATTTTTTTTACAAAATAATCTATATCTAGAGAAATATTTGACTGATTGAGTTCAAACTTGGCGTGCTGTTTAATCTAACAGTGCTCTATTTTAAGAAAAATTTGCTATTGTATCCAATCATGCGCTTCAAAAATGCGGCCGTTTGAAAATTTCAAATGCAAATTACACAAAACGCATATACATTTTAACAAAACATGTTAACACATCCTTTTGTGTAGCCCTTTTGATTCCGTATCGGATGGTGTAACTGTCAAAACAATCGGATGAAGGATAATAGTTAAGTTAAAGATAATAACAGCGTATGCACAAACAATATTGTTGCGTTTACTGGGTTGGGATAGGATGCCGGGTGGGAAAACCGAATTATTACCCTAAGGTTTTGTTTCTGATTCAAATCAGTTGTTTTATTAATAACATGTAACAACGGATGTTTAAATTAAATTATAATACAGCAGGCACTTTATGATGATTTTTGTTACTTCGGCTCGCATTATAATGCCAACGTATTGAATCTTGCGAAAATTCTAAAACTTGAACCCCCACTTTTTATGATTTTTCTCGACGTTTTCGAGCTCTCTGAACACGATAAAGGAATAAAAAATGTTGTGTCCGTTTGTCTGTATGTGTGTCGGTCTGACTGTGGACACGATATAAGCACTCACAGACGTCGTAGAAAACGTCTGTTGGTGCCAAAATCTTGGTATTTTTATTGCGGAGAGTTGGAAAGCTTTTGAGCTTTCTACCGTGAAAGCAACGTGACGTGCGCGACAAAAACTTCACATTTGTTAATATTAAAAAAAAAAAACACGGCCCGAAGTCTCGAAAAAGTGTTCCATCTTTTCATTTTGTTTCTGATTCAAATCAGCTATTTGATATTATTACTTTAAATGAGCAATTCTTGTATCTATCTTTGTATCTTTGTATCTGTCGCGAATCTCGAAAACGGCTCTAACGAATTCAAACAAATTTTGTATTTAGGTGTAGTTTTGATTACTAAGTACACCCATATAGTTGAATTTCGTGTAAAAACGCAATTTTTTGAGAAAATCTAATTTAAAATTTGAAAAATTTTAACATAGGATCTTGTGGGTTGCCATGTTGGTTACAAAATAACAACGAAATATTAAATAAAGTGATCAAAACAGCTGTTTATAAACAAGCCAATTTATACTGTTTTATCAGCTGTCCATTGGATAGTTTTTAATTACTGTTAAAAAAAACAAGCTGATTTATAGTGTTTTAACACGTTGGAATTAGAATAAATTGGGCCTGATTTAACAATTTGTTTTGTCAAAAAAAAAAGGTAAACTTGGCAAAGATGGATAAATTCTAATAGTCAATTTTGTAATATAAGCCTAGCTCATTTCTGAAATGTAGTATTGAGGTTATGTTAATCTTGTAATAATTTTTACTATATTTAGGCATGGTTTCAAAACTTTAGTTGACAGAAGATAGTAGTAGAACTAGGACTAAAATCGTAATGAAAGCCTCTCACGTTTCTAAATCATGTATTTGAGGTTATAATTAATCTTGTAATTACTGTTAATATATTTAACCCGGTTTCATAATTTTACAAACCTATGTACAAACGAGCCAAAGCTTAACTAGATTCTTTAGTGAATTTTCCAACTACGAGCGAAGCGTCCAGGGGCAGAGCCCCTAGTTATTAATAATGTTACAATTTTACGTGGGTTTTTGTTTGCGTTTGCTTTCAGTTTGTTAATATAACCTAAAAACGCTGTTGGTTGTGAATACTATTTGCTAAGTTGGTTGATATGGAAATGAACGTAAACAAATATGTGTTGCTAAGCTTTTGTTTCAAACAGCTGATTTATATATTTTTACGTTTTAAAATACAAATTCTGCAAAATCCTTTGTTTGTGTGTGCGTCTATGGCCCCGTATTAGTATTCCTTTACATTTTCGTTTTTATGTCATAGGTAGTTTTGCTCCACGTTGATTCTACGTCAGTCACTCAGTCAGGACTATTTAGATACATGTTTCAAAACTTGTCCACTAAATTATGTTTACGTTTTAGAGATTTTATCTTTTTAAATATTTTACTTTCTCACTATACTATAGTATAGAGAAAGTATAGTGATCGCAAAAAAAAATCGATGTTGAGATTTTTGTGGAAATATCCGTTTTGGGACCCCCTGAGCCCAAAAAAGTGGTTTTTACAAAATGTCTGTCTGTATGTATGTATGTCTGTATGTATGTATGTCTGTATGTGTGTCTGTATGTATACAAAGCTAGAGAGAAAACTATTCAATCGATTTCAACCAAATTTGCACCAGACATGTCCAGTAGGCCTGTATAGATGCACGAAAAAGGGTTTTGAAAACTTTTGAAAAACAACCCCCTTTTTGGCAAAAAACCCCCAAAAAATCAGTTATTATTTTGTTTATAAAAAACGGCTCTAACGATTTTGATAAAACTTGGCTTATTTGTAGCCCTTAATTTGCCCTACTATATGCAACAAATATAATCTTTCTAAAAAATATCGTTTAGCTAATAATAATAATTATAATAACTGATTTTTGAGGGTTTTTTGGACATAAAGGGGGTTGTTTTTCAAAAATTTTCAAAACCTTTTTTCGTGCATCTATAAAGACCTAATTGACGTGTTTGGTGCAAATTTTTTCGAAATCGATCGAATAGTTTTCTCTCTAGATAATAATAATAATATTTATTAGTTAATCTCATACTTTAATAAAAAATCATCACCTCTCCTACCCCACCCTACAAGTCACAGTGAATCTGTTTAATAATTTAAATATGTTTGTGAGAAAGTATTTGCCAGTTCCTGGTACCGTTTATTTAAATATTTTTAAAATTATTTTAAAGGAACATAACAAAAAATAAAGTTTAGTGTGGCAAGTGCAAACAAATGTAAAATGTAGTTGTTTGAATGGATATTCGCTTACTAACAAAATCATTGCGAAATACATAAAACTAAATGTATAGTGGTAATTTTAGTTCTCTATTTGCATATGTTTCGTATACATTAAACAAACTATGCAGTAAAACCCTAACAATTCTTTCCAGTACAAATCACTTAGTACTTACATTTGTAAAGGAACTAGCAAACAGTAACATTGACATAATACAATACGACGAATTCTTTGAATGTTCACTACTGTTTAATGTCAGAGAAAGTACGAGAATTGGTTTTCCGTAAGAATCGATTCGCATAGAATAAAGTTATTTACATAGACGCGATGACGTCATCCATCACTGTCAGCGAGGTTAAGCGAAAACGTTTGCTTTAACGCAGTTTCTGTCGATTTTGACACAACGGCCTATTTGAAAAATAATCTCCCTTGTTGAAGAAATAAAATGAATTTAACTGTACAGGCTGTTCCAAAAATACCGATAAATGATACAACGACATTTCAATTGCTTCATTTACAGTAAACAAGTTGAAATAACCTATTATTTTTAATTTGTAATAAATTACCTGCTCACACGCTTCCTCAGCAAGGGTTAAATTAACTAAATTACAAGTGAAAAAACATGGACCAAGGCCGGGATTTGAACCCAGGACCTTTGCCTTTCCGGGGCAACACTCTACCACTGAGCTACAAATTACAAATTAAAAGTAATAATAAATAGCACCACTGTAGGCTGCAAAAAGAATTGAGATTGTTTTCAGTGTCGCAGGCGAGGTATCCAGTCTATTAATTCACAAATGCAGTAAAACCGTACAAGTGAGATAACATCCACCAATATCTATAGGATCGGGATAGCTCAGTTTTAGAGTGTTGCCCCGGAAAGGCAAAGGTCCTGGGTTCAAATCCCGGTCTTGGTCCAGGTTTTTTCACTTGTAATTTAATTGAAATAAACATAGGTAATACAAGTTTAGCCGACATAAGTGTTATCTCTTAAACGGTTCAACCGATAGTGTACAAACTAGAGACGGAACTTCAGTACTTCAAGTCCTAGTTAATCTATACACATAAATAAAATTGAAATGTCTGTCTGTAATTTTAAAATGTAATCTTTTTTCTAAGATCATATGGTCATTCACACAATACGAAAACCTGAAGACACACTTATCAAACTGTTGTCCGTCGGTCTGTCTGCTTGTTCGGCCGGGATAATCTCCGGAATGCTGAACAGATTTTGACAAAACTTTCATTAACTTGCAAAGGACATTTCAGAGAATATTTTAGGCTAGCCTACTTTTTATTCCGAAAATATTTAAAACCCCTGTGAAAAAATGTTAACATTAAAGACAAAATTGGGGTTTTTGTGGACAAATGTAGGGGCTATACCCCCCCCCCCCTTCCAAACCAACTCAGATCTAAGTGCCTCTCTCCTAATCAATCGTTGTTTAAATAAAAATTACTATAAAAAATTTAAAAATTAAAATTAGAGATTTTGTGGTTTGCGTTGGCATTACCATATGGCACTCTAGGGGTTGGCGAGCAAAAGCCCCTGGTGTAAAGTAATTCAATCAAGCAGTAGAACCGCTGACGTGACTTGAACGAATTTCCAAAATGAATTTTATGTTTCAGCGTTTCCACCAACTAATTGTTAAATCGGCCTACTTGGGAAGGCGCTGAATCAGTGTGTACGAAATATATTAGTAGAATTTGTTTGCATCTCTGCCTCCAGCCCCGGTTCACAAGTTGTTTCGTTTTGTTTGCAACTTGACCTCACGTCCACGCACTACGGACTACTTCGCTCCGCTCGCAGCTGATAAATTTGCGAAATCCCGGCCATCAGCCTCGGATCGGAAAATGTCCCCAAGATAACAAGGCGGATTTTATCCGGGTACTATTATTATTAGCGAATTTAAACAGGAAAAATGAGCAAAGATCATGGTCCCCAGAACACGTTTTGGGGTGTCGTTAAAAATCATATATATATATATGTGTGTGTGTGTTGGTGTGTGGGTGTGTTGGTGTGTGTGTGTGTTCGCACTCTAGCGGCCGCATTTTAAGTCCGATTTTGTTCAAATTTAGTACACATGTTGGTTGTCTACGTCGCTTGGACGAGTTCGTTAGCCAAAAAAATCCAACAATCGGAAGTTTTTTGACCGGAAGTAACTATTTTTTGAGATTTTTCCTACGAGAATGAATATTTTTTTGAGTTTTTTCTAGAAATATAAATGTAGGATGTTATTCTGCACATTTTGTTTTTTCGCGATCTTATAGCTCGCTTGGTTCCCCCAAAATCGACCAAAACGTAAAATGGCATAAAAGTACCCGGTTCGAAGCCATGTGGTGCAAACTCGCGAGGCCACCAGGAGGAAACAAATTCTACTAATATATTGCGTACACACAGGCAACTGTTCAACGCCTTCGTGGGTAGACCTATTTCCCAAATTGTTGGTTGAAACCCTAAAACATAGGTATATAAACTTAATTTTGGAAATTTGCTCAACTCACGTCAGCGGTTCAACTGCTTGATTGAATTACTTTACACCAGGGGCTTTTGCTCGCCAACCCCTAGAGTGACAAATGGTGATGCCAATGCACACCACAAAATCTCTAATTTTTTCTTTAGTTAGATCATTGTTAGGTTAAACTTCGTGCCGAGTTTGAACCCAATCGGTTGAGCATTTCTCTAGATATGACTTATTTTGTAAAAACAAATAAAATTACGGGTATCTGGGAAACGAAGCGTTTTCCGGCCTATGTTTGTCTTCTTATGTTTAGCTATAGAACGAGCTACCGAGACTTTGCTGTATAATTCTGAATACCCAGTATGTAGAGGTGATGAATTTCTGATGTATATAACATTAATCTAAATGTGGGTTTTAACGAAGGCTTACTAGTTATTTTGACGTATAAAACAAGTTTTCAATCACTGGAAGTTCCTAATATTATTTTTCTCAGTAATATTGCAACTAGAGATTATTCAACAACCGAATCAAGTAAGCTTTAGTGTAATCATAATACAGTTCAGTTAGAACACAAACTAATGAAATAAATTCAATATCTAAGTCGCTCCATAAGTCTTTCAATTGCCGGCTATAATCCCCATATTTTCCTGTATTTATAATCCTCGTATTTTGCGGATACCAATAATTTCTACGTTATATTTCCATTTAACGTAATAAGCGTGCTCACTCTTCTAACATTTATGGAATTTAGGATTAGTTAATAATCCAAACCATTCTTTACACAAAGTATCAATTCGGATAATAAAGGCATTTAAGTTGAAGTGTATTGTTACGGATTGCAAACGGATTTTAGATTTAAAATATTAATATCGAGGGATATTGTATGGAGTTTATTAAACCCCAATCTGTAAATAACGATATTTGGGAGTATTTAAAATTTTTGAGTTATAGCCATTTAGATTTTTTTCAAAATCGATTTCGAGTGGTTCAACCGAATATTGTTGTGTGGCATATCGTTTGAAAGCTTATTTTAATTCTGAATCCAAAAAGAATAATAATTAGTATTTTTTTTTAAATACTACAGCAAAATGGTGAAAATTTAAAAACACGATTTCGTTGTTTTTTGTCCGCCATTTTTAATCAGTTAAAGATATGGATGTGCAAATTTCACCATTGGTTTTCTCTTGAAATTCTACATCGAAATGATGTATCACATGACCACCTTCCAATTTAAAAAAAAAAAAACAAAGTTACATTCAAATTGGCGGATCCAATATGGCGGATAAATTTGTTGAAATCTTAATAAAATAGTATTTGTACATAGAGTAAGTTCCTCAATCACATTTACCTTTAAATTTTCTCTATAAACAAATTATTAAACCGGGTGCCAGACTTTTTCTACACTCTGTATATATACCGACCTTAGCTCTTACCATAGTAATAGGGTCACTGCAATCAATAGTTCATCTTTCCTAAGGAAATTCGCTAATAATAAATGTTTAACCTAAAAGACTAGCAAAGGATGTCTCGCAAGTTTTTCCAGCAGTATCAGTCAATCAGTTATCGTGTTTTTGTCTAAGATCGATTTATTTCTACAAAACATAAACTTTACATTTTACCTTAAATATTAAGAATGTTTACAAAATAAATATTTAATTTGTTAATTTCAATGTTGTAGGTAAAAACTATAAAAAAAAAAAAAAACATCGGGTGTGCTTATGACCACACGTTGGAAGTGATAACTTATATGACTGATTTATATTTTTATCAGTATTAATATTAGAGGAGAATAGAGGTCAATAAATTACAGAAGTCAATATAATATTGTAAATATTATACCATATTTTTATATTGCATAATTATAATATTTTAATATAATAATATATAATTATAATTATATATAATCTATAATATATAATATAATATATATCTATATCATATAATAATATATAATCTAATAATATTATAATTGATTGTAATAAGTAAGCGAAAAATAGTGATCATTATAATGTAAGCAGTATTTATTTATTGACTAATGATTTTGAGTGAGTTATTAGTGTATGCACTCTACATAGAATTCTAAGAATAAGCACAGAGAAGAAAAAAATTTGTCTTCTCTGTGGAATAAATCAATATGTAAGGGATAATTATTATAATAATAATTATAATATTATAATAATGTATTTATAATATATTATGTATCGTCTATTCCCTCTGCACGCGTTTACTTGTTTATACAGGGTGAGTTTTAAATGTCCCCCCCCCCCCTAATTTTTTCCGCATTTCTTAAGATATCGACTCCCAACCACCGCCGAACATCATTGATTAGTTTATACTTTATTTTGATGAGGTTCACATTTTTGGCCGCCATCTTGGATCCGCCATATTGGAATGAACTTTTATTTTTTAAATGTAAAGGTAAGGTTGTGACACATCATTTCAAACTATTTTTTTCCGTAGAACACGATGCCGCAATCGGTTTTTAATTATCTGCTTTCGTTCTGGAGTTATTAACAATTTTGTAAAAAATTGAAATTTTCAAAAATCCCTTGTTTTATTCAATTTTTTTAAAAATAT